>JACEFZ010027890.1:162500-312671 GCA_014155875.1 Cepaea nemoralis | reverse complement strand
GGGAAAATTTTCAAAAAAAAAAAAAAAAACAACGAATATCACCACTAAATCCGGAAATAATACACAATTTCACACTGCGGATTTCAAACCAGAGTAATAAATTAAGCTTCCAAATGGCAAATATCCCTCAAGGTCGTGCATACTGTTAGTATGTTGCTTTATACTGAATCTAAAATATACGAACTAAAGAAACAAAAATATTTCACACACTTGTAATATGTATATTAGAACTATCATGATAGCAATTGAGTTTCAGATTAAGACGACCTTTAGAAATGATCCCTAAAAGTATGATCTTCGAGTTAATTGCTGATATTTATTTTTTTTTTTAATTTGGGTTTGGCGGTCATCCCAGACTAGCTGGTTCCCCGCCTCCCCTGTTTTTGGCGTGGACCCTTAGTCCCACTGTGAGCTATTGCCCACAGTGGTCCCCCGGGCCCACATTTAAAGTGATGCTTATGTGAGGTTTTTTTTTTTTTGGATCACCCGGCCCCCGACCAGATCAGGCGCACTACTGAAAGTTGTTGTTGTTTTTTTTTTTTTAAATTATTTTTTTAATACGTTTATTTTATACAAAGCAATGTATATTTACAAGGTGTAATGCGTGTTTCTTTGTTTGTGTATATTACAGAGCGTTGCCGTTTGTTAGTGTTATGTCATATGCGTTAATGAAACAAAAACATACATATACAGTTATGATAATGACGTACGCTTTCAGTCATCCCATTCTAACGTGATTGATGGTAATAGTGATGATAATGGTGATGATAATGATGATGATAATGGTGATGGTAATGGTGATGATAATGGTGATGATAATGACGGAGACAACAACGACTATGGTGTGGTGATGATTCCTTCCGCTCGTTCATTCTAAACCCAGCTTTCTCACACGCTTATAAACTTTCAACACACATCACGCGTTCTCTTCCACACCGAAGATATATACATTAAAGGAAATGTTGGTGTCAAGGTCGAAACGGCAAAAGCCGCCCCACGTTTTACACTGCTGGCAGTCTCATGCAAGCTTACTTCCTGTAAGTGAAATCAATATTATTGCTGAATGACAGCCCTCGACTTAATCGCAAGTGCCCAGGATTTGCTTGTGGTGGGGTGGGTTGAGACCAGGAACGCGGTCAACACGGAGGGAGGGAGAGAGAGGGAGCTGGGGAGGGGGAGAGGAGGGGGAGGGATAAAGAGAGAGCGCGCGTAAACAGATTGGAATTTGTTAAGTTGTCCATTGCGAATTCAGCGTATACATAAATATTCCATTTATTATGTACAAACACAGGCTTTTACATTGCGAATACAGCGTATAGTCATTCATGTTTGGGGGGGGGGGGGGAGAAAGAGAGAGAGAGAGAGAGAGAGAGAGAGAGAGAGAGAGAGAGAGCGAGAGAGAGAGAGAGAGCGAGAGAGAGAGAGAGAGAGAGCTGTTCAGACCGAGGTCAAACTTCGGTCGACAAGACCACTGACTCACAAAGGCCACCGTCCCATTGTTCTGTCTAGGTTGGGCTCCAGGACTCAGTAACAAAGAAAGGACATTTATTCAGTTATTTGGCGCTTTGTTCCTCAATGATTGGGCTTAGTGGTACACATGCGGAGTATAGAAATATACTGTGAGAGTGTGTTTGAACATGTATGTTATGTAGTGTGAAATTTGATGGGGGTGGTTCTTGTTTATTAATCTGCGAATAGCTGGGCGATGTTTTGTTGAAAAATCTTTGCTAGTGTGTGTGGTTGTATTGTTTGGTGATTGTGTGTGGCCGAGTTTCTACTCGACCATATTACGTTTCTATACTCCGCCAGTGCAACAAGAAGTTTAGTGTGTTTGTCTTTGTGGCTGTGGGTATTGTATTTAAAAAAATGGCCTTATAAGCGTCAGTTTTCTTGTTTGTGTGTGTTTCTATTAATTGTTGCAGTGCAATCTTAGTGGCTGTGATTGCTGGGCATTCATAGAAGAGGTGATCCTCTGTTTCCTGAATATTTTGTCTACATAATTTGCATGGGGCTATTTGTTTTGATGTTTGTGCGGCTCTCTCAGTTGTCGGGGTCATATTATAAATTAGCCTGTATGTTATTTCTTTGGATTTTGATGTGATATGTTTGCTGTGTAAGTTAGTGAAGGTGCAACTGTAGTCTTTCATGTGATATTTGTATCCTCTTTTGATTCTCAGGTGTAGTGGTGGGGCTTGTTGTTGTACTAAATATGTGTATATCTGCTTGGTTGTCTGTTGTATTAAGTGTTCATTACCTTGAATTGCTTGCATACATGTTTTGTAGAAGTGCGGTAGTGTGCCGTAATAGTGCGGTGTTGTTTTGTCTATTTTCTTAATTCTGTGTAATCTAATTGCAATATAGTATAATGCTAGCGAGTGTTGATCTGGATGATTGATGATGCGTCCTATGTGGTTTATTCTTAATGCTTGTATTTTTGTGTTAAGGTCCTGTAGTGAAATTCCCCCTCTCGTCTTCTCTTGTATTAAAGTCTTGTGCTTTATATTGTGGATTGTGTTTTTAAAGATGAATTTCCTGATGTGTTTGTTTATGTCTGTGATTGTTTGTTTTGGTGGGTCTAGCACTGTGGCTAAATATAGTATTTTAGGAAAGATGAAGGTGTTTACAATAGTGCTTCGTATAAAAATTGTTGATGTCTTGTATTTGAACCTCTCTAGTATGTCTATAATTTGTTTTGTCAGTGATTGCCATGTTCCTGTGTGTGTTTTTCTGGGATTGGATGGAAAAGTGATCCCATAAATCTTCATGTTATCTGTGACTGTTAGATCCGGGGGGAAATCTGCTTTATTCTTCCACTTCCCCAGACCCATTATTTTAGACTTCTGTATGTTATTTTGGCCCCACTTCCTTCACCAAACTGTCTGAAGGTGTGAAGTATGTTCGTTATGGAAGTGTTGGTTGTAGGGAAGAAAACGGTGTCATCTGCATAAGCAATTAATTTCCGCTCTCCAGACCCTTGTATAAATGTACCTTTAATGTTAGTGTTGCTGATATTTTATCGACAGCTCAAACGTTGTGAAGAGAAACCAGCGTAAATCAATCTCCTGTTTAGACAGACGCGGCCTAGCAGATAAAGAAATAAATGATTTACTAAACAATATATATTACACAAATATTTAGTTCTGAAATTTTAAATAATAATCAAAATTGTGTAAAGCTTTTATAATGGTAACATTCATTTGATACCCTCCAAAATATGAATAAAATTTTTACAGAAATAAACATATACTTCTCTTGCAAAATAGCTATCAGTACAAGTATAGTGAAATCTATAATTGTTCCCCTTGATTGCTAAGATTGTCTTCAACCTAGATGAAATTATTTCCCTTGTAATAAACGAAATAAAAACAGTTTTAAATTATGTGTCGTAAATCTGTTATGTAAAGCTGCACTACTTTGTGTCATTTTATATTGTTTACATTTTCACAGCTTTGCCGCAGTTACATCCAATTTTATTCATAGCATTTCGTAAAACACCAACGCAAGGCGGTTTGCTGCCAATTCGTCTGCAGAATCGTTTCGAAAGCGTGTATCATGTATGCGGGAACTGCGCCCGTAACTTCTTTGACTCGAAGCCAGAAAGAAAAAAAAATATTCGTACTAATAAACCATTCTGTTCACGATATCTTTGTGGATATGCTTGCAGATCTACAAATTGATGGGAAAGACATTAGACTTATAAAAAACATATATTGGAAACAACAAGCTGCCATAAGAATTGATAACGAAGTGGGACAATATCATTTTCAACCTATTAAGAGAGGTGTTAGGCAGGGATGTGTAATGTCTCCAGATCTGTTTTCCCATTACAGTGAAAATATCTTCAGAAATGTGGAAGATATAAATGGAAGCAGCATTGGAGGACGAAACATCAATAACATTAGATATGCAGATGATACAGTAGGGGAGACTGGGGAGAAATGGACCAGCAATTTTGTAGTTTTCAATTTTTGCTCATCACCGGAACAGATTTTATCGAAACATAACAAAACCATGACTAAAATGTTGTACATTCATTTATTTTAAAAGGGGAAAACATTTAGCAATCTATTTCTATATGTTTCTTTACAAAATGCATTTCAAAAATGTATATGAACATGGGGAGAAATTGACCACCATTTGGGGTGAAATGGACCAGCACGTGGGGAGCAATGGACCATAGTGGGGAGAAATGGACCTTTTTTAAAAAGAAGCAGCAACAACTCATCCATATTGCTATAAGAAATAAATAATCATTAAAAGGATATTTGCAGTTTTTTTTAATTATTTTAAGCGACAGTAAAAAAAAGTGTAATATGATATATTAATCTAATATAAAGTTTTATCGAACATTTATGCCTGCAAGACTTTCTTTGAAGACATAGCCATCTTTGGTTCTAGAAGTGGCTCCAGTGATTGTAGATCTAGTAAGCTGTGCTTTAATACATGTAATTGAGACACTGGCGACATCTTCTACCTTAGGCTTAACAAATTTACCAGCAACCTTCTCACTCTTGCGCAAGAACTCTACCTCAACATCACCATCATCATCAATGTCTCCCCTTACAATTCCTACATAGTAAACACAAGTCTTCTTTGTTCCATATTCACATAGCACACACTGGCCTTCAAAAACCTCACGCAAACCAGTCAAGCTAACCGTACACTCCTCATTTTCACCAAATGAAACATCAGAATCTGTGTCATCACAAAACGAAATGTCAGTTTCTGGATCTGAATCAACATCAAGTTCTTTCAGCAGCTGTCTCTTTGCCTTTTTGGGTGGAACTTTAGCTGCCTTTTCTTTCATTACCGCTCTTTCCCTAATTCGATCCATTTCTGGCGTAGAAGTAGCCAGCATAGTTTTTCCTCTTTTCCTCATATTATTTGAATCTTTTCGCGGACCAGCTTTTGGTAGTCCTCTGAAAACATGAGGCGAAGTAAAGGAAGAAGTAGCTTTATGTTGAAGACTCCCTGATATTTCCTGCAAGTCATCTACAAGGTTCTCAACATTACACTCTTTCTGATTTCATGAAATTCTTGTGCAGTTTGATCTGTGCTGGTACCACAATGTGGAGATGCTGATCCTGTCTGTTCATTGCTTTCTAAAGTGGCATTTTCACTGTCCTTGCTGATGGGCCTGTTCGTTATTTCTGAAGGCATAAAATCATCTTCTGTAAAAACATCTTCGTTAAAGGGCCAAATACCTGACACTGCAAAGCCTGATTGAATGTTAATGGGAGTTGCCGCTTTAAGAAAAGCGTGGCCTCCTAGATTTGCAACTTGATAGATTGTCAGTGGTGTCCCAACATTTTTCATCATCCATGAATCACACGCATTGTTGTAGACCGACTTCATGGGTCCAAAAACTGAACGGTCCAAGGGCTGAGTTTTAGATGAGGTGTGTGGTGGCAACGTGATCACATGAATGTTGTTTTTCTTGCACAGTTCAAGTGATTCAAATGAAATGTGGGAATCGTGATTGTCCAAGATCAAAATCAAAGGGAAGTCTTTGGAAGGTCTTGAATGCTTAATGAAGTGATTTATAACTTTCACGAAATTATCACGGGTCATCCAACCTGATTCATTCACAAGGCCAAGGGAACCTTCAGGTGCTCCAGCAAGCATACAATTCTTAAAAAAATTTCTGGGAAACACAAAAACTGGAGGGATAATGTGACCCGCAGCTGACAGTAGTTATAAATGTGGGATTCGGAGCTTATTTGCCGGATTAATCCGGCAATTGACCTTGACCTCGGCTGATTTTCACTCCCCCTCGGTCATGAAGTTGGGTGGTGTAAGGGGTGATATCTAGGTCATATCTAAGGGCGATAATTCTAAGATTTTATGTTTCTAAGGGCAGATAGCTATTGAGTGGGTGTATAAAAATTTTAATTAATTATTAAAAAATAAAATAAAATAAATAAAAATAAAAATAAATAACGACGGGGTGCGGGGTGGTGGCGAGGGGTGGGCGCGTGGGGTGAGACTAGACGGTTCGGGTTTAAACACTATCAGGTATATAATAATTTTTATTAAATCATGTTTAAACAATACAATGCATATTAAATAAGTAGCGGCATAGTGGAAAATTCTGGAACGTCTTGATCATTTCATCGATCACTTTAACCATCATCATGTCACTACACATACCATACCCTACAATCTAAGTGATCATTCGACCACTTGATCACTACTTCACCAGTACTTGACTGTCAGAGTCCTAATTAGTAGCTCTGTCTAGCTCACTGGACTTGGACAGGCAAATTACAACATCTACGACACATCTACTAATAACACATGAATGCAATCGGAAAACTGGCAGGAGCTATCTCCTGAACAATCATTTATTACAATATATATTACAGGCTGACAACATAGTCGCACTTCACGCTCAAACAATCGTTCACCACCAACAGCCACGCGCTAGCTCACAATGGCGATCTTTACACTGTCGCCCGCATGATCATTCACAATCACAACTTCACATCATCCCGCACATATCACAGTTAGTACATTCCTCGAATATCACTACACAACGTTCATCTCCATCTATCCGTCACAACCACTATCGTTCTATCGTTCTAGCGTTCTCTAGATCTCCACACGTCCGTCTCTATTCGCTGCCTCACACACACTGCCTCTCTCCTCGTTGACCTTCCCACATCACGTGGCTCGGTTCACGGGCTTCTTGCCTGACCGTCCACTAGCCAAGCCGTGGTGTCTCTTACTGCCCTTTACCTCAGCCATGCTTACACTGACTCTCGCTTACATACCGGCACTTACATTCTTCCTTACACATGTCATATAAGACCATGACATTCTCCCCCCGCACAACCAATGTGGCACTTACTCTTAGACATGTGACACATTCTGTTGTTGTTACTCTTGGTACATCTTTCTAACCTTGTCAGGGGATTATATGATCATAAGTATACGCTTGCGTCCCTTTTTGCTCTGATCTTTTCCGAGATTAACTTCAAACATTGTTCTCTCTTTTTCAGTATTGAGGTTTCTCTCAAGGTTTTGTCGTGGTCTGACAAATGTTCTGGTTGGGTCTACTTGTCATACCTCGTTATATTATTCAACCACCACTCCGTGACATTACATTCTGTTCATATTTCTCAATCGATTGTCTGTGCATTCTCATCTCATAGTTATTGTAGCTATGCTGGTTTAAGGATTCTCCATTGGTTTACGCCTCAAATAAGGCTACAACTTCCTCTTACAGCATTCTTAAATTTTCTCTCTATTCAGACGTGGTTCCCCTCGTCTCTATTTAATGCACACTAGTCGATTCTTTATGAGCACGCTATGTCAATGTTGTGGTCATGGTTCGAATATACTTCATGTATGTCATAGTCCCCCTTACCTCATCTTATGTCGGACCGTGAGTTGTTTCCCTTTTTGAGCACACCTCGTTTACTGTTATGGAGATTTGTTATTAATCTCTTTGGTTAGCATCACCCTGTTGGCATGTTCTTTCTGGTCACCATCTTCTGATGTTAATTCTATACCACTATTGCTAAGCGTCATTCGTCGGGCTATCCAGCATACGCGAAGGCAAGTTTGGTAACATTCGCGCATTGGGATTGCCAGGCGTTGATTCTCAGCATTACAACTTATTCTATTCGCCACTATACTTACGCTCATATGTACATATCACATTATAACAATACAAAGTATTATAATAATAAAATTAGACATTGGATGTCATACAGTTAATACATATACAATAAAATATACATCATTCGATGCCTTCATGCACATATAGGATACTGTTCTTGTCCTGTGAAAGTTATGCACACGTAATTAAATCACTCGTGTTCAATGTTCACTGTGGTGCTGGAATCTTTGGCATGTCTTCTTTCTCATGATATTGTCTTTCCTTCTGTATAGTGATTAACACTTTCCACCAGTTTGGACAATTTGTAAGTCTGTTCTGTAAAATTGCTGGAATTCACACGTATAAAACACGAATTAATTAAGTTCAGTGGCCTTAATTTTGAGTGTGGCCATGGTGCGTCTGTCTGTGACTGTCTTTGCCATAATTTGCAGGTTGGCATCCGGTTCATTAAACTGATCATCGGAAATGAATGTCTGTACTTGTGAAGCTGTCGTCGTTGTTCGTCGATTTCAAAAGGTAGATTCTGTAGATACTCGTTTGAAAACAAAGTCAATATGGGTATATCTTACTATTTGATACCTGAAATCACATGTTGAGTCTTACTGTTTTGCCGGTGACCCGTTTCACGTTGAAGGACCTTTCATGTTGGTCTATACAATGAAGTGTGCTAGTATCATAGCGCTGGAGTCGTACAGCAGACAAGGCAACTCTGGAGTTACTGGATCTAAGGATATAAAGTGGGTTACGGTTAAAATTTTCCGAAAGGTGGGGATTTTCAAATTTCATGTTGAGATCATTTTGAGTGCTATCTCCAAACCTGCACTCGTACATGTGTGTATACATTCAATAGTTCAAACAATAATAATACACCATGTATAGTTTTGAAATGTAATCGTGCATGTTTGTATGCTTTTCTGCAATTTGTGTATATTTTCCAAAATATGTAGGGTAATTTGTTGCTGATTTTTGTCAGTAATTCCACCGACTGATGATTTACATTGTTCAGCATAAGTATGTGTCTGAGTTGATTTGACATAGTGTTTAGCAGTGGTAACAACAAACTTTGGTTCAACAGTAATGATATAAGTAACAAAGTTTGCTGGTTTGTCATGAGTAATATCATCTGTGTTGCGTCATGATGATGTGTGAATAAAACTGTCTGTGAAGACATTTGTTTTGTATTTACAATGAGTAGTGCAAGTATAACCATCCACTGTGTGCACTTGGTTATGTGTGTAGTTAACAGGGAGTACAGGAGGTATAGTATAGTACCATGATGATTTGTGATCTTTCCTCGCCTGTTGTGAACTGTTTGTTTTCTGCACCTTTCTTCTTGTGATGATACACACCAGTTTCTGTTTTTTCTTGTTTGAGATGGTAATCAAGTTGGTATGGTGTGGTACTTTGGTCTGTTCATCATGTTGTTGTATGATGAGTGGGGTAGTTAAGGCAGTGCTTGTTGTGGTGTTAACTTTTTGCCCTGTGTGAGTTTTGGACTCTGTGTAGTCTGTCACATTTAATACATTTCCAATTAATAAATCACAACATGGATTGTCTAATAAAGCACAAGTTACTCTGCCTGATAGGAAAGGTGATTTTATATTGGCCCATGCCATAGGATATTTCTCTAATGTCCCTGAAACAGTTCTGCAATAGATGTACTCATCTAGGTAGTCTTTAGGATCAGCTAGGGTCTTTCGAAGACCGATAAGACAGGACCCTGTGTCGCGTACACATGTGCATACTGTGTCATTGATGTAACCTTCATGGAATGTTAGTTTTCCTAACGACAGTCTTGAGGTTTTGTTCATTTCCTCACCTTCTTGTTGAGTATTGACCTCTTTACATAAGGAATGAGGCTGAGTGATGTTAACAACATTATTAAAATATGGTACAAAGTCTGATGGGTAAAACTCAGTTTGTTCTGAATTTGCAGTGTTTGGTCTTGTTTTCAGTCTCTGTGATGTTCACTTTTTCTAAGTTCTTTGCTGAACTGTCTGTTGTAATGTTTATGGCTGCATTTGCTTTTGCTATCTGTATTCTTTTTACACCTTCACATTCAAAACGTCTATGGCCATAAGCAAGGCAAAAATGACATTTTGTTCTATATTTCCTTTGATTTACCTTCCCCAGTTTTTGTGCTATTATAGTATTTAGGTATTCTTGATAAGTGGGATTCTTATCGCATATTCCATTTTCTGTATGTGGAGTGCTACAATGTTTGCACAGTACTGGTTTTGTTTTCTGTGGTTTGTTTTGACAATCTGTGGCTGCAGATGCCGTTGCTTTCACAGTACTTTTCTGTTGAGTGTTCTTAACCAGGTTTATACTTTGGTTGTAATATTCGCGGCATTTTTCTAGTAAGTTTTTGATAGGTTCTGTTTTGTGTTCTTCTAAATATTTTCCGCATTCGGCTGGTAGTGTTGCTTTTAGTTTTTCTATTAGCAAGAAATTTATTACTCCTTGATTGTTGTCTGAATGTTTAATTACCATTATTAGTTTTCTGAAAGATTCTTCTAATTCACTTATATACTGGGTGAATGACTTGTCTGTGGCTGGTTTCACATTTTGTATTTCTACGTTTAGAGTCTCACAAGAGGTTGGATAGTGTTTTAATATGTTTGTCTTATGATATTCATAGTTTTACTTGACATATCTGGTATGAACTCTTGTAGTTTTTTATTTTTCATTGGTACGTATGTGTTGTACCATGTATACCAAAATCTTTTGGATTTTGTAGTCTTGCATTTTCTTTTCAAATTTCTGTAGCCAATCACGTATTAACTCAGGTTGTCTATTACAATTTGTTTTGTCTTGTGCACGTGTACCCCCGAAAAAGTCATGCAAATTTCTATAATGCTTTGTGCCCCACAACTGTAATTGGTATTCCTCCTCCGACATTTTCTGTTAATTAATATTTAAATGTACAAATGATGATATCTATTCAAGCAAATCAAAGAATGCAGATTTGGGTACTTAGCAATCAAAATCAATCAACTTATCTTTATCTGCTGACTACTCGAACGCTTGATGTACAGGAACGTGATTCTCGTGCTGGTTACCGCTGACCGGTTCTGGTTACGTCGGTCGCTTTGTAGAATTGAAACCTGCTGTGGAAAGAAATGATGTTATTTTCGTTCTGACTTTGTTAACAAATCTCCAATTTATACAAAATTATGACTTAATCTTCTTCTTTTCAAAAGTAGCGTTCTTTTGTGCGTTCTACATGTGGTTCATGTGTACTTCTGACACCATTATACCTGTCAGAGTCCTAATTAGTAGCTCTGTCTAGCTCGCTGGACTTGGACAGGCAAATTACAACATCTACGACACATCTACCAATAACACATGAATGCAATCGGAAAACTGGCAGGAGCTATCTCCTGAACAATCATTTATTACAATATATATTACAGGCTGACAACATAGTCGCACTTCACGCTCAAACAATCGTTCACCACCTAACAGCCACGCGCTAGCTCACAATGGCGATCTTTACACTGTCGCCCGCATGATCATTCACAATCACAACTTCACATCATCCCGCACATATCACAGTTAGTACATTCCTCGAATATCACTACACAACGTTCATCTCCATCTATCCGTCACAACCACTATCGTTCTATCGTTCTAGCGTTCTCTAGATCTCCACACGTCCGTCTCTATTCGCTGCCTCACACACACTGCCTCTCTCCTCGTTGACCTTCCCACATCACGTGGCTCGGTTCACGGGCTTCTTGCCTGACCGTCCACTAGCCAAGCCGTGGTGTCTCTTACTGCCCTTTACCTCAGCCATGCTTACACTGACTCTCGCTTACATACCGGCACTTACATTCTTCCTTACACATGTCATATAAGACCATGACATTGACCCCTATTTGACTATGTCCTTACTTATTTTACCATCACGGTTCGACTACACGTACCATACCCTATAATTTAAGTGGTCACTCGACCACTTGACCACTACTTGATCACTACTTGACCAACTCTTGATCATCACCATGTCACTGTACCTACTTTCACCGACAATTTAAGTAGTCACTCGACCATTTACCACTACTTGACCACTATTTGAGCACCACTTGACCAACTCTTGATCATCACCATGTCACTATACCTACTTTCCCTTACAATTTAAGTGGTCACTCGACCATTTGACCAGTACTTGTCGCTACTTGATCACTACTTGACAACGTCACTACTTAATTTATCCATCTCTGTTTCACTACACGTACCATACCCTACAAGTTTCTCACTTGAGCGGTTGACCACTGGTTGAGCACTACTTGACCAACTCTTGATCATCACCATGTCAATATACCTACTTTCACCGACAATTTAAGTAGTCACTCGACCATTTACCACTACTTGGCCACTACTTGAGCACGTCATCGATCACTTTAACCAACACAGGTTCACTACACGTACTTTCCCTTACAATTTAAGTGGTCACTCGACCATTTGACCAGTATTTGCCCGCTACTTGATCACTACTTGACAACGTCACTACTTAATTTATCCATCTCTGTTTCACTACACGTACCATACCCTACAATTTTCTCACTTGAGCGGTTGACCACTGGTTGAGCACTACTTGACCACTGCTTGACCACATTGTCGATCATATTACCATCACCGTTTCAATATGCGTACTTTTCTCTACCTTTTAAGTGTTCATTCGACCACTTGACCACTGGTTGACCGCTACTTGACCATATCATCGATCACTTTAACCACTACCATAATCTTAGGGACATCGTCCTCTACAATTTAAGTGGTCACTCGACCACTTGACCACTACTTGATCATTGGTTGACCACTACTTGACCACTAATTTACCACTCTTTAATCATCACCATATCATTATAACCACTTTTCCCTAAAAATTTCTTACTTGACCACCACTTGACCACTACTTGACCACTAATTTACCACCCTTTAATCATCACCATATCAATATAACCACTTTTCCCTAAATTTCCTCACTTGACCACCCCTTGACCGCTACTTGACCATCTGTTGACCACTAATTTACCATCCTTTAATCATATCATTACAACTACTTTTCTCTAAAATTGTCCTTACTTGACCACCACTTGACCACTGCTTGACCACTAATTTACCACTAATTTACCATCCTTTAACCATCACCATGTAGCTACGACCAATTTTCCCTAAAATTTTCATTACTTGACACTACTTGACTACCACTTGACCATTGCTTGACCACTAATTTACCACCCTTTAATCATCACCATATCATTACAACCACTTTTCCTAAAATTTCCTCACGTGACCACCACTTGACCACTACTTGACCATCTGTTGACCACTAATTTACCATCCTTTAATCATCACCTTATCATTACAACTACTTTTCCCTAAAATTGTCCTTACTTGACCACCACTTGACCACTGCTTGACCACTAATTTACCACTAATTTACCATCCTTTAACCATCACCATGTCGCTACGACCAATTTTCCCTAAACTTTTCCTTACTTGACCACTACTTGACCACTGCTTGACCACTAATTTACCACCCTTTAAGCATCACCCTATCATTATAACCACTTTTCCCTAAAATTTCCTCACTTGACCACTACTTGACCATCTGTTGACCACTAATACCTGGTACCCACCCCTTACCACCTAATGATACTACACTATATCCATTACAATCAGCTATCTTTAGCTTTCAAGGTTTCATTTGTAACACGTGTTATGTTAGTGAATAAGCTACTATGAACATCTACATAGCACTAATAACCACCCTTATCAACTAATTTCACTAACCCATACCCACTACTATCCCCACCACACCTATTCCTTCTATTCGTACTAATGTACACCACCAATGCGCTAACAGTTCAAAATATTTTAACACACCACTCACCCACGTTTTTACAACCCTTTACTTAATGACTTTTCCGTATGCACCCCCTCCACGTCTGTTATGAACCGACCACCGTCACACCCGCCAGAGATTTTCCCACATTTGTCGACGTATAACTCCCCGGTACTACTTTCCAGAATTTTCCACTATGCCGCTACTTATTTAATATGCATTGTATTGTTTATACATGATTTAATAAAAATTATTATATACCTAATAGTGTTTAAACCCGAACCGTCTAGTCTCACCCCACGCGCCCACCTCCTCGCCACCACCCCGCACCCCGTCGTTATTTATTTTTATTTTTATTTATTTTATTTTATTTTTTAATAATTAATTAAAATTTTTATACACCCACTCAACAGCTATCTGCCCTTAGAAACATAAAATCTTAGAATTATCGCCCTTAGATATGACCTAGATATCACCCCTTACACCACCCAACTTCATGACCGAGGGGGAGTGAAAATCAGCCGAGGTCAAGGTCAATTGCCGGATTAATCCGGCAAATAAGCTCCGAATCCCACATTTATAACTACTGCTGACACAATGCAACAGATTGTGACCAGTTCTCCTCTTTCTCTGGATGTCAGCTGGCCTATTTGCTTCACTCCTCGTGGGGCAATTACTTTTGGCACTTTCTGTACAGTGGTCAGACCTGACTCATCCAAATTGTAGATTTGAGCTCCACTCACATTTAGTTTTGTAATGGTTTCCTTCACAATGTTGAAGAAGGTGCAAATATTATGTTTGTTGAAAGCTGTAGCTCTAGCCAGAGATGTTGCCTCAGGTTGCCTTATGGTCAGCTCGGGATTCCGTCGCAAAAATCCACAAAGCCAGTCATTCCCTGCCATCATTTGCTCATCCCAGGTTAAAGGATGTGCAATGTTATTGACTTTCGCCATCTCGTACGCCAAAATACGAACGTTTTTAGTTGTGAGTCCATGGAACATTCTTGCACAATCTTTCAAGTAACTAGCAAAATCAGCTTCTTGCTTAGCTGTGAAAACAAGGCTATGCCTATAATTTGGTACGAGTCTAGTAGGCAGACCATTTCCTTCTCTGTCTTTTGTAAGATTGTTATTGAGGGTAGAGCGAGCAATGCCGTACTCCCTTGCAGCTTTCCTCACTTTCATTCCATTTTTCACAGCATTAACAGCTTCTCTCATACGTTCCTCCGTAACGAGACCCTTGTTGGTGTTTCTGATGTACAATCTTGGCATCTGAAACAAAAGAGTGACAGAATTATATAACATTTAGAATGGTAGGCCTATCATTTGCAAAGTAATACTGATCATAGCAAGAATGGCGTGCATCTTTAATAAATCACTGAAATCAAATTTGTTAACAGTTTTATTGGTCTAGATTTAGACCCCAGTATTAAAAAGAATCAATAATGCTGATATTCGAATGCAATCTTCAACACTTTTAATAACAACAGACTGTCTTGTCAATTTCTTCTATGGGGAGAAATGAACCATGGGAGAAATGAACCGGTCCATTTCTCCCCCATCAATGTATTAAACTGTTCAGCCATAAAGTCTCTTAAATCTAATATTATATGCTATATTTTTTATATGAACTCTTAAATAATTAGTAAATAAAGATATTAACGTAATTACCTTGTCCTGATTCCTGACTATGCGTCTGCTTTACGATGGTGTCTGGAACTGGAAAAAGAAACTTTAGTGCAGAAAATTTTTCAAACTTTGCGAGGGAACGACCTGTGCGGGAAGTCGATGGCAAATGAAAAATTCGGACTATGTTTGATGTGGAAAACAAACTTATTATAGTTGCACTTTCATTGCATCACAGCCAGGGGCCAGAGAGGGGGTGGTCCATTTCTCCCCTATGTCCATTTCTCCCCAGTCTCCCCTATTGATTGCAGACACTGCGCAGGATCTGCAACAATTAGTAGATGCGGCTGTTGCACACAGTGAACAACTGGGGTTAGAATTAAATTGTAAAAAGACACAGATTATGGTCGTCACCAGGAAGGAAGAAATACCACAATGTAATATACAAGTAATTGGGTATATTCTTAAACAAGTGAATCGGTACACCTATCTTGGAACAGTCATAACATCTGATGGGAGATGCCTTGAAGAGATTAGAACAAGAATTGCCATGGCTAATGTAGCCTTTTGCAAGATGAAAAACATATTGAAAATAAATAAAATGATATAAACTGAAACGAGAAAAAGAGTGTTGAGGGGATACATAGAGCCTGTTCTTTTGTATGGATGTGAAACTTGGACAATGAGCAGTCAAGCTGAAAAACATCCGATGGCTGCAGAAATGTGGTTTCTGAGGAAAATGCAAAGAATATCATGGACAGACAGAAAAACCAATGACCAAGTACTACAGGAGACAAATGAAAATCGTAAATTGATTAGAGAAATTAGACGGATACAGTCACAATTTTTTGGACATGTTATGAGAAGAAATGAATTGCAGAACTTGGTGACAACTGGCAAGATCGAAGGGAACAGACCAAGAGGAAGACTGAGAAGTAAATACCTGGATGGCTTGACCACGTGGCATGGTCGAGACAGAAACACGGAGCTGATCTGGTGATCGAGTGAGATGGCAGACCATGACCGCCCACGCTTATGGCATGGCACATAATGAATTAATGCGTCTTCCATTTGCTGTTATTTAAGTACCCAAATACTTATATACATTCACTGGTTCGGATTGGTTCCATTTACTTGATGTTGCATTTGGGTATACAATTGTTTTGGAACAATTATTACTTCTAGTTTTCCGGTTAATCACGCTAAACCTTTTGTTTTGACTTTCTATTGCAATTATATCTTACATTTCCTGTAATTGTGTTTCATTTTCAGTGACTACAACTCTATCAGCAAAACGCATGATGCTTACATTAATCATTATGCCCATCAACTGATATTCCTGACATGTCGTGTGTGGATCACACTATTAATTCACTGCACAAATGGAACAGACTGGATAATATACACAAACCTGTATGGCACCTTTTTTAATGTGTTGAAAAGTTTGCAATTGGTTGTAAATTCTAATGCAGCTCTTTGTTGCCACTACATGTTCCTTATTATTCTCAGATCTTTACCTTCAATGTTTAAAATTTCCTAAATTCTATTAATAGTTGACGGAAATAAGTGGCTTTCCCCGTTTTTATTAATAAACATATAGCTGATAGGCCAGGTAGGCATTTACAAAATATGTGTTGCTGTATAACAATTGAAGTGTTGAGGAAAGACATTACAGCACTCGGAACATTCACACATATGCTTCGTCCTCATTTTGAATAGCCAGCGAAGAGCCCCAATAGTAATGGTACCAGTTTCAGTCTGATTATGTGTCTGAGATACGAAAGCCAGCAAACTAGGGGCTGGGTGCAATAGTAAGAAACAGAAATTAAGTTACTGTTAGATAATAAATTCAGCTTGATCAAATTGATAAGAGTGCTCGTTATTTGATATTCGGTGTGCTGATGCCGAGGTATCGGGTTAACCCCCTACACCAGTCAGTTGGACTAAAAAGTTGATTTCTCGTCTCTGACTTGGAGACTTAATTAACAAGTATCTCTGGGACGCAGGGGTGTTTCCAAGGCACCAGGGCCAAGTTTTATACTGACCAAGACCTACTAACACGTCTTAGTCGTGCGTCCTAGGCAACAGGTCCCTTCGGGGTCCTGGCTAACGTAGTAGGATCGCTGATTCCTCCGAAGTCGGAGAGTGTCTGCCTGCACGGCGAGGGACCACCAGTTTGCACACCAATAAGCCAGACATGGGACAACGGATACTCACGCAAACCTCAGTCCGGTATGACATCACACTGATTTTGGACAACAGCATGTCTTCATCCAATATACAGAACTTCGCGCTGGAGTTCACAGCCAGCGAACACACGCAAGCACAAGTACCTCTGAAGTCGGAGTGGGTTCGCCTGATGGCGAGGGACACTGGTAATCATCATCATCAAGTGCTCTGCCGGCTAGCGAAGGCGTTTATGTCTCTCCACAAATCTCGGTTCTTGGTGTTATGGATTAACTCTGCTGATGATATTCCACCATGTCATTAGCCCAGTCCATTCAGCATCATTTCCCTTGGTCTGCCGCTGCCTCTCTTCCCCTTGATCTCTCCAATTGTCACCGTATTCTCTAATTCCGATCTTCTCATCACATGACCGAAGAAAGCCGTTTGTCCTTTTCTTATTGTTGTATATAATGTTCTAGTTTCATTAGCCTGTTTCAGGCAATCATTGTTAGTTACTCTGGCAGTTGAAGGAATTCGCAATATTCGTCTCAGGAACCACATCTCCGTTGCTTCATGTACATTCTAAGATTCACTTCCATACTCATACAGCAAAACATGTTTAATATAGAATTTCCGCAATCTTCTTCGTACATTCAATGATAGTGACTTATTGCATATTATACTGCTAACATGGTAAGCTAATCCAAATGCGGGATGATAAACTGTTTGTGTATGTTGAGATTCAGAAATATTTGTACAGAGACATACATGTTCATTTTATGTGTTTCATATAGATTAATAGTTCCTGGGAAGGCTCACTCGGCGAAAGAACCGAACCCCCTTAGAGGTCGGATGTGTCGGCCGTAAAATGTAAATGTCGCAGCTCAACTGTAAACTGGCACAACGCAATTACGTTAGAAACAATAACAAAATACAGGACAAACAAAGATGAAAATTAATAGTCCGTACAATATGAATGAAGGAAATACAAGTCATGAGACGTATTGGGTAGGCCTATAAGATGTCAGCATTGTATGTTTACTGCCCAATCAGCACTCGAGGGGAGTTTGTGGTTAATATCACTCCGGCTTCCTTTATTTCCCGGAACATTTTCCGGAAGCAATTTTAGCTCGGAAGTAGTATATAAGGATGCCTACATCCCCCCCTGGAGAAGGAGCTAAAGGAGCGCTCCTGAAGGAGCGCAAAGGAGCCTGAAGGAGCGGGTCGTGAAGGAGCGCGAAGGCGTCTGAAGGAGCGGGTCATGTCCGCTCCTTCTGTGGTGTGATATTGACTCCTTCTAACACCTGCCTAGTTGTGTCTTTGGCTTGTTAAGCTCGGTATTTTTGGCGGGTAAAATTTTTTTTAAAAGAAAAAAAGTCTGATCTAATGGGTGATAGGTCTCATCATGTGTGTATGTGGTCAGGGTGGAGTGGAAGGAGCCGGCGTAAATAGTAAGCGCAAAGAAGGTGGTGGTGTCCCCCATGTAGTTGTCACCTGACCGGTCAGCACCCGAGTGACCACGAGTCCGAGCATCGGTGTAACGAGTAGCGGGGTATCTACTGGTGCTAACAACGACAACCGACTGTGTCTTTAAAATGTCAAAACTTACAAAAACACACAGAGATGTACATGCACAATGTGGGACAAAAAATCAATACGCATCTTCATAACGACTAAGCCAAGGGATTATCATCCGCGTAATAACAAAGTCAGGTTATTAATAATGCTCGGTATAAACCGGGGCGGCCGGCACGGGGGCGGTTGCGGGGACAATCGCGGGCGGGCGCGGGCGGCGGGCACGGGGGCAGGATCGAGCCCCATATAATGCGTTGCTTAGGTAGGTAGTTGGTCATTCGTAATCATGGATCCTAGATGGAAACATCCTTTTACCTCGATGATTGCGGGACCAACAGGTTGTGGTAAATCCGTCTTTGTACAACAGTTTCTGGCCCATCTCCCAGACATGGTCGACCCGATTCCAGAGGAGGTTATATGGTGCTACGGGGAGTGGCAACCCATGTACGAGACTATGAAGGGTATTCAATTTAACGAGGGACTGCCCGACGTGGAAAAATGGACTGGGGATAGACGGCGGTTAGTGATTATAGATGACCTAATGTCCGAGACAGATGATAGAGTGACCAAACTATTTACTAAGGGTAGTCATCATCGTAATCTCAGTGTCATGTATATAGTCCAGAACCTTTTTGGTAAGAACAAAGAACAAAGAACTATCAGTCTGAATTCGCATTACCTAGTAGTGTTTAAGAATCCTCGAGACGGATCACAAATTACCAACCTGGCCAAACAAATGTACCCAGGCCGCGTGTCATATGTCCAAGATAGTTTTAAAGACGCGACATCGACGCCACACGGGTATTTGTTATTCGACCTTCGACAGGAAACACCGGATCAGCTCCGTTTACGCAGTCGTATATTTCCTGACCAGCACCAAGTTGTCTACGTCCCCAAGTAATATGTCTAATCGAGTGAAACGTCACGGGCCCATGCTGCGGTTTCTGGGTGAGGCAAAGCCAGCCGCCGTAAAAGCCGTAATTAAAACGGCATCCCCGGATCTTGTCCAATCAATATGTGAATGCTGTCACAATGTCTTAAAAGGGAATGTTCCCCTGACACCGAGTCAGAAGCGCCGGCTGCAGCGACACAAAAACAGTCTGAGAACGCTAACGAGTAAGAAACTGGCGCTCAAGAAAAGGAAACAGATCCTGCAACAAGGTGGTTTCATAGGTGCCTTACTCGGCCCAATTTTAAATGTGTTGAAGGGCATCGTGGGATTGTAATGGCCAAGAAAATGCTCCTGATCGACCCTCGTTTGCTAGAAAGACCCTATACACCACCCGACACACTAAACGATAGCCTGCGTGACTTGGACCAACAAATGCGCCAAGTCCTGGAGAGTGAAGATCTGCCACCTCGTGAAAAAGCCCGAGTATACCAACAAACCTTGCAGCGGTATCTGAATCGACTAGATCAGTACAGACACAAGCCTTTAGGCCTAGTGGATATCAAAGAACAAAAACCCGAAGTCAGCACTTTACCGGCATCCGAGACAACCAGTCAAATAACCGAGACACCTAGTCAACCTATTCAAGTAAGTGAACCCAAGAGTCCAATAACTACCCATACGCCAATAACACCCAAGAGTCAAGTAGTTGAGACCACTCCAGTGTATAAGCTCAGACGAAAGAAGAAGCCGAGTAAGTTAACTACGCCCAAATGGGAAAAATGGCCGCGCAATTAAGAAAGTATTACTACGAGCCTCAGCAGCCGGGGGCCTATGGCGGGGCCGCCGCCTTAAAAAGAAATTCTAAACTGAACGCTAAGCAAATAGAGAAATGGTTACGCCATCAGGACACGTATACTTTGCATAAACCGATCCGTCGGCGTTTTCAGAGACGTCAGACCATAACCGGTGGGATAAATCAGCAGTTTCAAACCGACTTGATAGATATGCGCCTATTACAAAGATACAACGACGGGTTGTCGTATCTAGTGACCTGCATCGATGTGTTTAGTAAATATGCCTGGGCCATCCCAATCCAGAAGAAAACAGGGAAAGCGCTGGTGGAGGCTGTGAGTAAAATCTTTGGTGATAGACAACCGGTAAACTTTCAGACCGACAAAGGGTCGGAATTTGTCAACCAGACCTTCCTAAAGTTCTGAAAGACCGAGGTGTGCATTTCTTTACCACCGAGAATGAAGACGTTAAGGCCTCTATAGTGGAAAGATTCAACCGGACGCTTAAAGAAAAAATGTGGCGGTATTTCACCAAGACTAATACACTGCGCTATGTCGACGTCATAGATAAATTGATCCGCAACTACAACGGTTCCTATCACAGAAGTATTCGCATGGCCCCCCGACAAGTCAACTATACTAATCAAGAAGAGGTGTGGCATAACTTGTACCAAAAACCCGACGGGTCAAGAAAAGTACATTTTACAGAAGGGGACCGAGTCAGACTGGCTCAACCCAAACAACCTTTTAAAAAGGGGTATGTGCCGGCGTGGACAGAAGAATTGTTTACCGTCAGTCGTATAAACCATACCAGTCCGGTGACGTATGTGCTAAAAGACGATTCGGGCGAAGAACTACGAGGATCATTCTATCGAGAAGAGATCCAACCAGTCGGAGATAAACAAGTGTATCGGGTTGAAACCGTCTTACAAGAAAGACGAAGGAGAGGTGGTGGTAAGAGTATTTAGTGAAATGGTTCGGGTATAATTCGTCATTCAATAGCTGGGTCTCAGACCTAACTAGATACCGAGGCTAATGGACGAAGACATTGCGGAAACTACTGTACTGCGCCCACAAAATAACCCACCCAGCGAAAGAACCTCGTTCTGGTCGTTTTTTGGTCAACGGGTGCCGCGAACAGAGATTGTCTTCTTCTGTCAGATGGTCGTTATATACACCGTTATCGGTGTATCACTATTCAATCTGAGTCGCGGCAGCGCCGAAGCATCTGAGGGCAAGCTGTGGATTGCGCTAATGAGTAGTTGTCTGGGTTACATGCTACCTAACCCTAAACTATGAGCTTCTACGTGACATTACCGAGCAATGCTTCACCGAATATGTTTCCCAACAACAACCCGGGTCACTTTTTCGTCAAGTTGCCGCAGACTATTGATGTGACCAAACAATACGAAGTGGGTTTGGCCGAAATTCAGTTTCCCAACTACTACTGCAATGTGTTAGAGAATGAAGTGTGGTTCATATACATACCACCCCAGGGGAAACATCCCATAAGAGTGGTGTGTCCCTCGGGTATGTACAGCTCACCAGCTGGTTTTATAGAGGAACTGAATCGACTAGTGAAAGGGGAGGAAGAGCGTGACAAGGCACGTCCTGATCGGTTAGTGAAAGAGACTGATGACAAGGTGCGAGTCAGATTCTATTATAACAAAGGCCTTGAAGAGAGCCCTCGTGAAACTATTCGAACCGGGGGCCACTGTTAAATTTAGCGAGAGATTGAGAAGCATTTTAGGTTTCCCTCTGGTAAGGTGACGGACGCCAACCCTTTAATGGAAGGCGAGGTGGTGGTAGAACTGAATAATGACCTTCAAAATGTCTACGTCTATTGCGATCTTATAGCCGCGAGACCAGTCGGAGACGCCATGGTCCCACTACTAAGGACTGTCCCGATCTTGGACCAGCGCTCAGCCTCGGTATTTCGCATCTATGACAAGCCACACTACGTGCCATTGAGTCGGTACTCTTTCGACATGGTGGAGATCCTTTTAACCACTGAGACGGGGACAACGATCTCATTCACCAGCGGAACTTCAGTGCTGACGTTACATTTTCGCACGCGGAAACATTCAGACCTAGAATAATGGTGAAATACGTGGCGTTACGTCGAAGTCCCAAAATGTACGAGGACTTTTACTGCAACCAAGCTGGCCATGGCATGCCAGTGTTTGTGGGTGGCCGGAGTCAGAGAGGTCGCGGTATCGGCAGTTTCTTCAGTGGACTTGGTCGCACAATTCTACCCTGGTTAAAGACAGGTGGTAAGGCCTTACTCCGAGAAGGTCTAGGTACAGGCTTGAAAGTGGCCCAAGACGCTCTAGCTGGTAGGAACGTTGGAGAAGCCTTTAAAGACCACGCCAAACAAGCCGGTCAGCGTTTACTGCAAGGCGCAGCCGATCATGTTAACCAATCGGGTAGCGGTATTAGAAGAAAAAGACGACCAGCGCCACCTGGTGAGCCGAGTAAACGTATAAAACTAAGTGCTGGTCCTAATCGGTCTCATAAGAAGAAGTATTCGGATATCTTCGCATGATGGCTCTGATTCATCCCAACTCGTGTGAGTGTCTGCATTCTGGTTTGGATCTGTTTAGCGTGCCGCCGACACAAACGGCCGTAGAAGAGGGGCAGTGTGTGGAGATACACCCGCTCGCATCTCTAGCACCAGGAGCACCTATAGAATTTGCTATATCTGGCGCCAGTGAAGAGTATCTAGACTTATATAATACCTTCTTACACATCAGAGCTAAAGTCACACTACCCAACGGCGATAAACTACCACCCACAGCCCAAGTGGCCCCCGTCAACTATTACTTACACAGTCTGTTTTCACAAGTGGATGTCTCACTCAACGACACGCTAATCACCCCGAGTGAGAACACATACCCATATAGAGCCTATCTGGAAGCCACACTGAATCATGGGGAAGAAGCCAAGAAGAGTCATCTCTCAGCCGCCCTATATTACGACGATACAGCTAAATTTCTCGATGAGACTCAAGGCGATAACAACAAAGGTCGAAACACCCGACGACAACTAGCCAGCGAGAGCCAAGAAATAGATATGATGGGTCGACTACACGTCGATATCTTTGCGCAAGACCGTTACATGATAAACGGTGTGGATGTGAAAATTAAGCTGACTCCATCGAAAGCTACCTTTAACCTAATAGCCCCCGACGACACCTTGGCTTATTCCCCATGATTCAGTGTGGCTTCCAGATAGGCTCTATATGGGTATGTGTTCTCACTCGGGGTGATTAGCGTGTCGTTGAGTGAGACATCCACTTGTTGAAAACAGACTGTGTAAGTAATAGTTGACGGGGGCCACTTGGGCTGTGGGTGGTAGTTTATCGCCGTTGGGTAGTGTGACTTTAGCTCTGATGTGTAAGAAGGTATTATATAAGTCTAGATACTCTTCACTGGCGCCAGATATAGCAAATTCTATAGGTGCTCCTGGTGCTAGAGATGCGAGCGGGTGTATCTCCACACACTGCCCCTCTTCTACGGCCGTTTGTGTCGGCGGCACGCTAAACAGATCCAAACCAGAATGCAGACACTCACACGAGTTGGGATGAATCAGAGCCATCATGCGAAGATATCCGAATACTTCTTCTTATGAGACCGATTAGGACCAGCACTTAGTTTTATACGTTTACTCGGCTCACCAGGTGGCGCTGGTCGTCTTTTTCTTCTAATACCGCTACCCGATTGGTTAACATGATCGGCTGCGCCTTGCAGTAAACGCTGACCGGCTTGTTTGGCGTGGTCTTTAAAGGCTTCTCCAACGTTCCTACCAGCTAGAGCGTCTTGGGCCACTTTCAAGCCTGTACCTAGACCTTCTCGGAGTAAGGCCTTACCACCTGTCTTTAACCAGGGTAGAATTGTGCGACCAAGTCCACTGAAGAAACTGCCGATACCGCGACCTCTCTGACTCCGGCCACCCACAAACACTGGCATGCCATGGCCAGCTTGGTTGCAGTAAAAGTCCTCGTACATTTTGGGACTTCGACGTAACGCCACGTATTTCACCATTATTCTAGGTCTGAATGTTTCCGCGTGCGAAAATGTAACGTCAGCACTGAAGTTCCGCTGGTGAATGAGATCGTTGTCCCCGTCTCAGTGGTTTAAAAGGATCTCCACCATGTCGAAAGAGTACCGACTCAATGGCACGTAGTGTGGCTTTGTCATAGATGCGAAATACCGAGGCTGAGCGCTGGTCCAAGATCGGGACAGTCCTTAGTAGTGGGACCATGGCGTCTCCGACTGGTCTCGCGGCTATAAGATCGCAATAGACGTAGACATTTTGAAGGTCATTATTCAGTTCTACCACCACCTCGCCTTCCATTAAAGGGTTGGCGTCCGTCACCTTACCAGAGGGAAAACCTAAAATGCTTCTCAATCTCTCGCTAAATTTAACAGTGGCCCCCGGTTCGAATAGTTTCACGAGGGCTCTCTTCAAGGCTTTGTTATAATAGAATCTGACTCGCACCTTGTCATCAGTCTCTTTCACTAACCGATCAGGACGTGCCTTGTCACGCTCTTCCTCCCCTTTCACTAGTCGATTCAGTTCCTCTATAAAACCAGCTGGTGAGCTGTACATACCCGAGGGACACACCACTCTTATGGGATGTTTCCCCTGGGGTGGTATGTATATGAACCACACTTCATTCTCTAACACATTGCAGTAGTAGTTGGGAAACTGAATTTCGGCCAAACCCACTTCGTATTGTTTGGTCACATCAATAGTCTGCGGCAACTTGACGAAAAAGTGACCCGGGTTGTTGTTGGGAAACATATTCGGTGAAGCATTGCTCGGTAATGTCACGTAGAAGCTCATAGTTTAGGGTTAGGTAGCATGTAACCCAGACAACTACTCATTAGCGCAATCCACAGCTTGCCCTCAGATGCTTCGGCGCTGCCGCGACTCAGATTGAATAGTGATACACCGATAACGGTGTATATAACGACCATCTGACAGAAGAAGACAATCTCTGTTCGCGGCACCCGTTGACCAAAAAACGACCAGAACGAGGTTCTTTCGCTGGGTGGGTTATTTTGTGGGCGCAGTACAGTAGTTTCCGCAATGTCTTCGTCCATTAGCCTCGGTATCTAGTTAGGTCTGAGACCCAGCTATTGAATGACGAATTATACCCGAACCATTTCACTAAATACTCTTTACCACCACCTCTCCTTCGTCTTTCTTGTAAGACGGTTTCAACCCGATACACTTGTTTATCTCCGACTGGTTGGATCTCTTCTCGATAGAATGATCCTCGTAGTTCTTCGCCCGAATCGTCTTTTAGCACATACGTCACCGGACTGGTATGGTTTATACGACTGACGGTAAACAATTCTTCTGTCCACGCCGGCACATACCCCTTTTTAAAAGGTTGTTTGGGTTGAGCCAGTCTGACTCGGTCCCCTTCTGTAAAATGTACTTTTCTTGACCCGTCGGGTTTTTGGTACAAGTTATGCCACACCTCTTCTTGATTAGTATAGTTGACTTGTCGGGGGGCCATGCGAATACTTCTGTGATAGGAACCGTTGTAGTTGCGGATCAATTTATCTATGACGTCGACATAGCGCAGTGTATTAGTCTTGGTGAAATACCGCCACATTTTTTCTTTAAGCGTCCGGTTGAATCTTTCCACTATAGAGGCCTTAACGTCTTCATTCTCGGTGGTAAAGAAATGCACACCTCGGTCTTTCAGAAACTTTAGGAAGGTCTGGTTGACAAATTCCGACCCTTTGTCGGTCTGAAAGTTTACCGGTTGTCTATCACCAAAGATTTTACTCACAGCCTCCACCAGCGCTTTCCCTGTTTTCTTCTGGATTGGGATGGCCCAGGCATATTTACTAAACACATCGATGCAGGTCACTAGATACGACAACCCGTCGTTGTATCTTTGTAATAGGCGCATATCTATCAAGTCGGCTTGAAACTGCTGATTTATCCCACCGGTTATGGTCTGACGTCTCTGAAAACGCCGACGGATCGGTTTATGCAAAGTATACGTGTCCTGATGGCGTAACCATTTCTCTATTTGCTTAGCGTTCAGTTTAGAATTTCTTTTTAAGGCGGCGGCCCCGCCATAGGCCCCGGCTGCTGAGGATCGTAGTAATACTTTCTTAATTGCGCGGCCATTTTTCCCATTTGGGCGTAGTTAACTTACTCGGCTTCTTCTTTCGTCTGAGCTTATACACTGGAGTGGTCTCAACTACTTGACTCTTGGGTGTTATTGGTGTATGGGTAGTTACTTGACTCTTGGGTTCGCTTACTTGAATAGGTTGACTAGGTGTCTCGGTTATTTGACTGGTTGTCTCGGATGCCGGTAAAGTGCTGACTTCGGTTTTTGTTCTTTGATATCCACTAGGCCTAAAGGCTTGTGTCTGTACTGATCTAGTCGATTCAGATATCGCTGCAAGGTTTGTTGGTATAGACGGGCTTTTTCACGAGGTGGCAGATCTTCACTCTCCAGGACTTGGCGCATTTGTTGGTCCAAGTCACGCAGGCTATCGTTTAGTGTGTCGGGTGGTGTATAGGGTCTTTCTAGCAAACGAGGGTCGATCAGGAGCATTTTCTTGGCCATTACAAACCCACGATGCCCTTCAACACATTTAAAATTGGGCCGAGTAAGGCACCTATGAAACCACCTTGTTGTAGGATCTGTTTCCTTTTCTTGAGCGACAGTTTCTTACTCGTGAGCGCTCTCAGACTGTTTTTGTGTCGCTGCAGCGGCGCTTCTGACTCGGTGTCAGGGGAACATTCCCTTTTAAGACATTGTGACAGCATTCACATATTGATTGGACGAGATCCGGGGATGCCGTTTTAATTACGGCTTTTACGGCGGCTGGCTTTGCCTCACCCAGAAACCGCAGCATGGGCCCGTGACGTTTCACTCGATTAGGACATATTACTTGGGGACGTAGACAACTTGGTGCTGGTCAGGAAATATACGACTGCGTAAACGGAGCTGATCCGGTGTTTCCTGTCGAAGGTCGAATAACAAATACCCGTGTGGCGTCGATGTCGCGTCTTTAAAACTATCTTGGACATATGACACGCGGCCTGGGTACATTTGTTTGGCCAGGTTGGTAATTTGTGATCCGTCTCGAGGATTCTTAAACACTACTAGGTAATGCGAATTCAGACTGATAGTTCTTTGTTCTTTGTTCTTACCAAAAAGGTTCTGGACTATATACATGACACTGAGATTACGATGATGACTACCCTTAGTAAATAGTTTGGTCACTCTATCATCTGTCTCGGACATTAGGTCATCTATAACCACTAACCGCCGTCTATCCCCAGTCCATTTTTCCACGTCGGGCAGTCCCTCGTTAAATTGAATACCCTTCATAGTCTCGTACATGGGTTGCCACTCCCCGTAGCACCATATAACCTCCTCTGGAATCGGGTCGACCATGTCTGGGAGATGGGCCAGAAACTGTTGTACAAAGACGGATTTACCACAACCTGTTGGTCCCGCAATCATCGAGGTAAAAGGATGTTTCCATCTAGGATCCATGATACGAATGACCACCTACCTACCTAAGCAACGCATTATATGGGGCTCGATCCTGCCCCCGTGCCCGCCGCCCGCGCCCGCCCGCGATTGTCCCCGCAACCGCCCCCGTGCCGGCCGCCCCGGTTTATACCGAGCATTATCAATAACCTGACTTTGTTATTACGCGGATGATAATCCCTTGGCTTAGTCGTTATGAAGATGCGTATGATTTTTTTGTCCCACATTGTGCATGTACATCTCTGTGTGTTTTTGTAAGTTTTGACATTTTAAAGACACAGTCGGTTGTCGTTGTTAGCACCAGTAGATACCCCGCTACTCGTTACACCGATGATCGGACTCGTTGTCACTCGGGTGCTGACCGATCAGGTGACAACTACACGGGGGACACCACCACCTTCTTTGCGCTTACTATTTACGCCGGCTCCTTCCACTCCACCCTGGCCACAGACACACATGATGAGACCTATCACCCATTAGATCAGACTTGTTTTCTTTTTAAAAAAAATTTTTCCCGCCAAAAACACCGAGCTTAACAAGCCAAAGACACAACTAGGCAGGTGTTAGAAGGAGTCAATATCACACCACAGAAGGAGCGGACATGACCCGCTCCTTCAGACGCCTTCGCGCTCCTTCACGACCCGCTCCTTCAGGCTCCTTTGCGCTCCTTCAGGAGCGCTCCTTTAGCTCCTTCTCCAGGGGGGGATGTAGGCATCCTTATATACTACTCTCGGAGCCCAGGTCCTGTTGAAATTGTAAAAACATCACCGCCCTGGAGGAGGGATTCAAACACTGGCCACCAGGCAGCCCGGTAACGTGCTAACCACTAAATTTTGTTTGTTTAGTTTAGTCACAAGTGGATGTCTCACTCAACGACACGCTAATCACCCCGAGTGAGAACACATACCCATATAGAGCCTATCTGGAAGCCACACTGAATCATGGGGAGAAGCCAGAAGAGTCATCTCTCAGCCGCCCTATATTACGTACGATACAGCTAAATTTCTCGATGAGACTCAAGGCGATAACAACAAAGGTCGAAACACCCGACGACAACTAGCCAGCGAGAGCCAAGAAATAGATATGATGGGTCGACTACACGTCGATATCTTTGCGCAAGACCGTTACATGATAAACGGTGTGGATGTGAAAATTAAGCTGACTCCATCGAAAGCTACCTTAACCTAATAGCCCCCGACGACACCTTGGCTTATTCCCCATGATTCAGTGTGGCTTCCAGATAGGCTCTATATGGGTATGTGTTCTCACCTCGGGGTGATTAGCGTGTCGTTGAGTGAGACATCCACTTGTGAAAACAGACTGTGTAAGTAATAGTTGACGGGGGCCACTTCGGCTGTGGGTGGTAGTTTATCGCCGTTGGGTAGTGTGACTTTAGCTCTGATGTGTAAGAAGGTATTATATAAGTCTAGATACTCTTCACTGGCGCCAGATATAGCAAATTCTATAGGTGCTCCTGGTGCTAGAGATGCGAGCGGGTGTATCTCCACACACTGCCCCTCTTCTACGGCCGTTTGTGTCGGCGGCACGCTAAACAGATCCAAACCAGAATGCAGACACTCACACGAGTTGGGATGAATCAGAGCCATCATGCGAAGATATCCGAATACTTCTTCTTATGAGACCGATTAGGACCAGCACTTAGTTTTATACGTTTACTCGGCTCACCAGGTGGCGCTGGTCGTCTTTTTCTTCTAATACCGCTACCCGATTGGTTAACATGATCGGCTGCGCCTTGCAGTAAACGCTGACCGGCTTGTTTGGCGTGGTCTTTAAAGGCTTCTCCAACGTTCCTACCAGCTAGAGCGTCTTGGGCCACTTTCAAGCCTGTACCTAGACCTTCTCGGAGTAAGGCCTTACCACCTGTCTTTAACCAGGGTAGAATTGTGCGACCAAGTCCACTGAAGAAACTGCCGATACCGCGACCTCTCTGACTCCGGCCACCCACAAACACTGGCATGCCATGGCCAGCTTGGTTGCAGTAAAAGTCCTCGTACATTTTGGGACTTCGACGTAACGCCACGTATTTCACCATTATTCTAGGTCTGAATGTTTCCGCGTGCGAAAATGTAACGTCAGCACTGAAGTTCCGCTGGTGAATGAGATCGTTGTCCCCGTCTCAGTGGTTAAAAGGATCTCCACCATGTCGAAAGAGTACCGACTCAATGGCACGTAGTGTGGCTTGTCATAGATGCGAAATACCGAGGCTGAGCGCTGGTCCAAGATCGGGACAGTCCTTAGTAGTGGGACCATGGCGTCTCCGACTGGTCTCGCGGCTATAAGATCGCAATAGACGTAGACATTTTGAAGGTCATTATTCAGTTCTACCACCACCTCGCCTTCCATTAAAGGGTTGGCGTCCGTCACCTTACCAGAGGGAAAACCTAAAATGCTTCTCAATCTCTCGCTAAATTTAACAGTGGCCCCCGGTTCGAATAGTTTCACGAGGGCTCTCTTCAAGGCTTTGTTATAATAGAATCTGACTCGCACCTTGTCATCAGTCTCTTTCACTAACCGATCAGGACGTGCCTTGTCACGCTCTTCCTCCCCTTTCACTAGTCGATTCAGTTCCTCTATAAAACCAGCTGGTGAGCTGTACATACCCGAGGGACACACCACTCTTATGGGATGTTTCCCCTGGGGTGGTATGTATATGAACCACACTTCATTCTCTAACACATTGCAGTAGTAGTTGGGAAACTGAATTTCGGCCAAACCCACTTCGTATTGTTTGGTCACATCAATAGTCTGCGGCAACTTGACGAAAAAGTGACCCGGGTTGTTGTTGGGAAACATATTCGGTGAAGCATTGCTCGGTAATGTCACGTAGAAGCTCATAGTTTAGGGTTAGGTAGCATGTAACCCAGACAACTACTCATTAGCGCAATCCACAGCTTGCCCTCAGATGCTTCGGCGCTGCCGCGACTCAGATTGAATAGTGATACGCCGATAACGGTGTATATAACGACCATCTGACAGAAGAAGACAATCTCTGTTCGCGGCACCCGTTGACCAAAAAACGACCAGAACGAGGTTCTTTCGCTGGGTGGGTTATTTTGTGGGCGCAGTACAGTAGTTTCCGCAATGTCTTCGTCCATTAGCCTCGGTATCTAGTTAGGTCTGAGACCCAGCTATTGAATGACGAATTATACCCGAACCATTTCACTAAATACTCTTTACCACCACCTCTCCTTCGTCTTTCTTGTAAGACGGTTTCAACCCGATACACTTGTTTATCTCCGACTGGTTGGATCTCTTCTCGATAGAATGATCCTCGTAGTTCTTCGCCCGAATCGTCTTTTAGCACATACGTCACCGGACTGGTATGGTTTATACGACTGACGGTAAACAATTCTTCTGTCCACGCCGGCACATACCCCTTTTTAAAAGGTTGTTTGGGTTGAGCCAGTCTGACTCGGTCCCCTTCTGTAAAATGTACTTTTCTTGACCCGTCGGGTTTTTGGTACAAGTTATGCCACACCTCTTCTTGATTAGTATAGTTGACTTGTCGGGGGGCCATGCGAATACTTCTGTGATAGGAACCGTTGTAGTTGCGGATCAGTTTATCTATGACGTCGACATAGCGCAGTGTATTAGTCTTGGTGAAATACCGCCACATTTTTTCTTTAAGCGTCCGGTTGAATCTTTCCACTATAGAGGCCTTAACGTCTTCATTCTCGGTGGTAAAGAAATGCACACCTCGGTCTTTCAGAAACTTTAGGAAGGTCTGGTTGACAAATTCCGACCCTTTGTCGGTCTGAAAGTTTACCGGTTGTCTATCACCAAAGATTTTACTCACAGCCTCCACCAGCGCTTTCCCTGTTTTCTTCTGGATTGGGATGGCCCAGGCATATTTACTAAACACATCGATGCAGGTCACTAGATACGACAACCCGTCGTTGTATCTTTGTAATAGGCGCATATCTATCAAGTCGGCTTGAAACTGCTGATTTATCCCACCGGTTATGGTCTGACGTCTCTTGAAAACGCCGACGGATCGGTTTATGCAAAGTATACGTGTCCTGATGGCGTAACCATTTCTCTATTTGCTTAGCGTTCAGTTTAGAATTTCTTTTTAAGGCGGCGGCCCCGCCATAGGCCCCCGGCTGCTGAGGATCGTAGTAATACTTTCTTAATTGCGCGGCCATTTTTCCCATTTGGGCGTAGTTAACTTACTCGGCTTCTTCTTTCGTCTGAGCTTATACACTGGAGTGGTCTCAACTACTTGACTCTTGGGTGTTATTGGCGTATGGGCTAGTTACTTGGACTCTTGGGTTCACTTACTTGAATAGGTTGACTAGGTGTCTCGGTTATTTGACTGGTTGTCTCGGATGCCGGTAAAGTGCTGACTTCGGGTTTTTGTTCTTTGATATCCACTAGGCCTAAAGGCTTGTGTCTGTACTGATCTAGTCGATTCAGATACCGCTGCAAGGTTTGTTGGTATACTCGGGCTTTTTCACGAGGTGGCAGATCTTCACTCTCCAGGACTTGGCGCATTTGTTGGTCCAAGTCACGCAGGCTATCGTTTAGTGTGTCGGGTGGTGTATAGGGTCTTTCTAGCAAACGAGGGTCGATCAGGAGCATTTTCTTGGCCATTACAATCCCACGATGCCTTTCAACACATTTAAAATTGGGCCGAGTAAGGCACCTATGAAACCACCTTGTTGCAGGATCTGTTTCCTTTTCTTGAGCGACAGTTTCTTACCCGTGAGCGCTCTCAGACTGTTTTTGTGTCGCTGCAGTCGGCGCTTCTGACTCGGTGTCAGGGGAACATTCCCTTTTAAGACATTGTGACAGCATTCACATATTGATTGGACGAGCTCCGGGGAAGCCGTTTTAATTACGGCTTTTACGGCGGCTGGCTTTGCCTCACCCAGAAACCGCAGCATGGGCCCGTGACGTTTCACTCGGTTGGACATATTACTTGGGGACGTAGACAACTTGGTGCTGGTCAGGAAATATACGACTGCGTAAACGGAGCTGATCCGGTGTTTCCTGTCGAAGGTCGAATAACAAATACCCGTGTGGCGTCGATGTCGCGTCTTTAAAACTATCTTGGACATATGACACGCGGCCTGGGTACATTTGTTTGGCCAGGTTGGTAATTTGTGATCCGTCTCGAGGATTCTTAAACACTACTAGGTAATGCGAATTCAGACTGATAGTTCTTTGTTCTTTGTTCTTACCAAAAAGGTTCTGCACTATATACATGACACTGAGATTACGATGATGACTACCCTTGGTAAACAGTTTGGTCACTCTATCATCTGTCTCGGACATTAAGGTCATCTATAACCACTAACCGCCGTCTATCCCCAGTCCATTTTTCCACATCGGGCAGTCCCTCGTTAAATTGAATACCCTTCATAGTCTCATACATGGGTTGCCACTCTCCGTAGCACCATATAACCTCCTCTGGAATCGGGTCGACCATGTCTGGGAGATGGGCCAGAAACTGTTGTACAAAGACGGATTTACCACATCCTGTTGGACCCGCAATCATCGAGGTAAACGGATGTTTCCATCTAGGATCCATGATTACGAATGATCACCTACCTACTTATGCAACGTATTTTATGGGGCTCGAACCCGCGACTGCGCGCCAGGACCCGGCGACCGCCCCCTCGCCGGCCGGCCGCGACGTCCCCGCGTCCGTCGCCCGCGCTAGCCCCGACCACCCCACCCGGTTTATATCAGTAATAACCCACCTAGTTCATTACGACGACGATAATCCCTTGGCTTAGCCGTTATGAAGATGCGTATTGATTTTTTGTCCCACATTGTGCATGTACATCTCTGTGTGTTTTTGTAAGTTTTGACATTTTAAGGACACAGTCGGTTGTCCGTTGTTAGCACCAGTAGATACCCCGCTACTCGTTACACCGATGATCGGACTCGTGGTCACTCGGGTGCTGACCGGTCAGGTGACAACTACATGGGGGACACCACCACCTTCTTTGCGCTTACTATTTACGCCGGCTCCTTCCACTCCACCCTGACCACATACACACATGATGAGACCTATCACCCATTAGATCAGACTTTTTTTCTTTTTAAAAAAATTTTACCCGCCAAAAATACCGAGCTTAACAAGCCAAAGACACAACTAGGCAGGTGTTAGAAGGAGTCAATATCACACCACAGAAGGAGCGGACATGACCCGCTCCTTCAGACGCCTTCGCGCTCCTTCACGACCCGCTCCTTCAGGCTCCTTTGCGCTCCTTCAGGAGCGCTCCTTTAGCTCCTTCTCCAGGGGGGGATGTAGGCATCCTTATATACTACTCTCGGAGCCCAGGTCTGTTGAAATTGTAAAAACATCACCGCCTGGAGGAGGGATTCAAACACCTGGCCACCAGGCAGCCAGGTAAGCGTGCTAACCACTAATTTAGTTTAGTTTAGTTTAGTCGACGGATCAACATCACGGCACACGGTGTAGCCCATAAGTGCTTCGTTCTACTCCCAACTCAAATGAACTTCGTAGCACCGGCGAGGATCTTGAAATACTTTGAATAGATTTTTAACTCGAAATTTTGCCCTGGCAGCGCCGTTAGGCGATTCTTTTTCGATTTCCAACTGCCAACGGATTTTTTACGTGCGCAACAAAACACACGGGCGTCTGATCTCACTACCCAGAGACCAGGGGGAATTTTGTTACAAGAAATCCACGTGAAAAAATCCCGACCCTTACTGGGGCTTGAACCCGGGACCTCCAGCACTCGAGGCGGACACCATACCTCGAGACCACTCAACCCCCATGCGCTCATCACTGCACTATGGCGGCTGCATTTTAACATCAGATTACACACGTGTCCTTTTCAGATCATATAAGAGCTGCAGCTAGATGTACTTATGAACATTTGCTAGATATAGTCACGTGGTTCACCAACTATCAAGAGTAATCCCGCCATGATATTGTGAGAAGCGGTAATCTTCGCTTTCACAAGCATCTCTGCATGTCACTATCATTATGTGCCATGCCGATATATGTGAGCGGTTTCGCCATCTGACACGATTATCAGAGTCGTGGATCAGCTCAGTGTTCTTTTCTCAACATACCACGTGGCCAAGCCATCCAGATATTTACTTCTCTGCCTCCCCCTTCTTCTTTTCCCCTAAATATTGCCAGTTGTCACCAAGTTCTCCAATTTATTTCTTCTCATAATGTGTTCAAAAAATTGTGACTGCCTACGTCTAATTTCTCTAAACAGTTTACGGTTGTCATTTGTTTACCGTAGGACCTGATCATTGGTTTTTCTGTCTGTCCATGGTATTGCAGGTAAGTATTGAAAAACTGACAACATCAGTCACGAGTATCACACTGAATAAAGTTTACGCATTTCAAAACATAGTTATGTACTGGCGATATGTCCCTTTTAATAGGGACTGTTTAGAAGAGTTAAGACTGGCCATATAACAATGCACAGGGCAAACAGTATGAAGAATCTAGGGCACAACACTAGCAAGCAAATAAAACTAACATTTGAAGGCACGCGCCTTTCTAGTGGCAACATATGGATATCATTAATGGACCATTTCAAACACATTCAAAAAGAAAATCACGGTCTTTGAACAAACATGTAACAAAAACATTCTTAGAATTCAGTAAACCAAGAAGAAGAAAAAATACTGACATTCTATAAGATCTAAAAATAGTTGCAAATGCTTAACAAGACGTCGCAGTCAACCCCGGCATTTGTTGGCTGTTTGTGATTTCTTTGACAAGTTTACGTTCAATAATGTGCCATTGATTTCTGGACTGCTGGAACTCATACCACTGTATGAAAACTAGCGCAAGACGGCCTGCTTCCAAATCGACCGCAGCTGTGTTTCGAACGCGGTATGCGGGATTGATAAACCCCTTTGGCACAGCGCCGGCTAGATGTTAACATCATCGTTAGGATAAGAGAACTGGCTCTGAAACTGTTGATGGCCAGGTAGGCGGTTGAACCCCTACACTGGCATTGTTAGATCTCAACGTTGACTCCTCGATCAGAAAGCAAGAGCAAACTACTAAACGTACACTTGCCTAGAACATCAACCTAGGGTTGATGCGACGTCCTGCAAAGGACATGCAACATAGGATCTAAACGTGGAAGAAAACTGGCTCATAAACAGTACTGTCTGGCAACTAAATCATGTTGCAGATCACACGCGATGGTTGTTTGGGAAGAACAGGAAATTGAAGGCATGATTCCTGGTAGACGAAATAGGGGTCCGCTAAACGACGGTGGGCACAGGAAATTAAAGATACACTGGGCATAACAATCATGAGATGGGGCAATTGGCGAAGCATCGAATGCCTTTTTTTTCAGCCCGAGATCAGAGCGGCGTTTTGTAAATGTTTAACCCATTTAGCTTGTAATTGTGATCTAAACTAAAAGTAGTTTAGATTGTGTTTTTTGTTTCCTTGTTAATTCATTCCGTTCATGTAGTCTACTTTACTACAGCGATCAGTTTGTTGTTGTTGTTGTAAAAATATGGTTTCTGTCCATTTTCTACTGCTACTTAATCACATTGTTAAGTTTTCCGACACTATCAACCGTTTAAGTACATTCTGTTAATTTAAACCAACGACAACAAATATTGGGTCTAGCTATGTGAATGGGTGGGCAAAGACATGACACTAAAAGTTCTGGCGATTGTACAGGAATATGAATTGTGTAGATTGAGGAGAAATGTGCAAAGGGAAGGCAGAGAAGTAAATACGTGGATGGTTTGGGCACTTGGGGTGGTTGAGACGTGAACACGGAGTTGATCTTCGACTCTGGTGATCGTGCGAAATGGCGAAACATGACCGTCCGTACTTATCAGTATGGCACATGATGATGATGAATAGTGTAATAAAGAATAGAGGTGTTCCTGACTTACAGAATGCAGACTTACATGGCAGAAGACGGACGAAAATAAGGATATGGCGTTGTTATCTTACTATCTACAGCAAAGCGAACAGAAAGACAAAGCGGTGACAGAACGGCTATCTCAGATACGTGCAGGAGCCATGAAATGGAGGAGGTAAACTTAGACAGTGGACGAGATCAAGGCTGCGCTATGACAAGCACAAAATAGTCCACCAGGTCCAGACGCCATAGGGTGGTTTACAAACGTAATTATTCCGAGGAGAAGTTGGTGGAAGTGGCCATACCTACAACAGCAGCATTAAGAGCGGCTAATAGAAGAAGAGTGGATACACAGTTATCTGATACATCTGCCTAAGCTTAGCAAAGCCCACATACATTGTTCTAGATATCAAAATTTTCACGGCATTAATTATTTCTTCCAACTGCTCTTCAAAATCTACACTCCGAATCTTATAATATTGTATATTATTAATAATATAGGGACGCAGAGGTGTTTCTAAGGCACCAGGGCCGGGTTATATACTGGCCAAGACTTACTAACACGTCCTCGTCGAGCGTCCTGGGCAACAGGTCCCGCCGGGGTCCTGGCTAAAGTCAGTAGGATCGCCGATTCCTCCGAAGTCGGAGAGTGTCTGCCTGTACGGCGAGGAACCACCAGTCTGCACACCAATAAGCCAGACATGGGACAACGGATACTCACGCAAACCTCAGGTCCTGTATGGCATCACACTGATGTTGGACAACAGGATGCCTTCATCCGACATACAGGACTTCGCGTTGGAGCTCATGCCAACGAACACAAGCAAGCAAGCAAACAAGCATTAATAATATACATTAGGCATCAATGAATTGTTCTACAGAGTATGGGAACCCGTCTTCCGTGGCTGCATTGTAGCGGTAGAGGGGCTTGAATGTCTTAATGACCACAAGAACTAGTTACCGAGACGAAATCCCAAGTCAGATAGATAATGGCCAGGTCAAAAGAGACAAACCTGCTGCTTTGCGTGTAGACTGAAAACAGTCTGGAAATGAAAATCAGGAATGGGATTTGCAGTGCCAAAGAATTTTTAAAACAGGCCAATGTAGTTTGCTTTATCATGACATCATGAATTACAATAAAACAGACCGGTACTAATTCCGTGTAGTCACATAGGCGGTGATAGAACCGCGTCCCTAACAAATCGTCTGTCTATATGAAGACACAATTGATGTGACATGCATTCAAGAGGCACACCTCAACAAATCGTCTGTCTATATGAAGACACAATTGATGTGACATGAATTCAAGAGGTACACCTCAACAAATCGTCTGTCTATGTGAAGACACAATTGATGTGACATGCATTCAAGAGGCACACCTCAACAAATCGTCTGTCTATGTGAAGACACAATTGATGTGACATGCATTCAAGAGGCACACCTCAACAAATCGTCTGTCTATATGAAGACACAATTGATGTGACATGCATTCAAGAGGCACACCTCAACAAATCGTCTGTCTATATGAAGACACAACTGATGTGACATGCATTCAAGAGGCACACCTCAACAAATCGTCTGTCTAAATGAAGACACAATTGATGTGACATGCATTCAAGAGGCATACCTCAACAAATCGTCTGTCTATGTGAAGACACAATTGATGTGACATGCATTCAAGAGGCATACCTCAACAAATCGTCTGTCTATGTGAAGACACAATTGATGTGACATGCATTCAAGAGGCATACCTCAACAAATCGTCTGTCTATGTGAAGACACAATTGATGTGACATGCATACAAGAGGCATACCTCAACAACCACCGCAGACTCTCCAGCATTTATTTGACGGTTTGTGATTCATGGGCAAGTTTACCTTCAGTAGTTTGCCATTATTTTCTGAACGACTAGCACTCATACCATTATATGAAAAACCAACGCAAGGCGATCTGCTTCCAAATCGCCCGCAGAGGTGTTTCGAACGCGGTATAGGGGGTTACGCATTCGCAAGCCCCATGATATCCGTCAGAGGAGATCAAGCCACATGAAGGCGATAAAGGAGAATGTGGGAGAAACATGCCGAACTCAGAACCAAGCTACCCCGGGAAGGTTAACCCGGTCAACAAATGCCCGCAGAAGTCGGATGTGTCGGCCTAACGGCGCAAGAACGCAGCTCTGCTGTAAACAGGCACGACGCAATCACGTCCGAAAAAAAAAAACCCCGGATGAACGAAGAAGAAGAAGAAGAAGAAGAACCAAGCTACTAACAAGCAAACAGATGGTGTATGGTTTGATAAATTGATAACATAAGTGAACACCAAAATTTAAAGTTTATTTAGCATAGCATGCAAAGATCTAGCATTCTCAAGCGTGAAAAAAAATGAAACAAATTGCATAATAATCATAGTCGGGGGACTATACTCATCATCATCATCATCATCAAGTGTCCTGTCAGCTGGCGGAGGAATTCATGGCTCTCCACAGATCTCGGTCTTTGGTGTTCTGGATCAATGGTTCTGCTGATGATATTCCTCTATGCCACCGTCTCAATCCATCCAGCATCATTTCTCTTGGTCTGCCTCTGCCTCTCTTCCCCCCAATCTTTCCAGTTGTCACGATGTTCTCCAATGCCTGCTCTTCTCATCACATGACCAAAGAAAGCGGCGTGTCTCTTTCTTATTGTTGTATATAGTGTTCTAGTTTCATTAGCCTCTTTCAGACAATCGTTGTTAGTTACTCTGGCAGTCCAAGGTATTCGCAACATTCGTCTCAAAAACCACATCTCAGTTACTAAGTTCTTCCTAATCCACGGAAGTGGAAATCCAGCAACTAATTCAGGATAATGCTCGCTCGGGTGATGTGATTATCTACACAGATGGTTCGGTGTCGAGAGGTAGGAGAAGTGCCTGGGGGTTCATAGCAAAAGCTAATGGCCGACGTTTGGTGCAGGAGAGCCTGGCATATGATACCACAACATCTAGCTTAAGAATGGAGGTGGAGGCAGTCACTGCAGCTTTCCGCTGGATCGAGAATACGACACACACACATTGTGATTGTAACTGACTCAGAAAGCATGCTGAGGAAGGTGAGGACAGGCATGCTTCGTGCAGAGTGGTTTGCTTCGCTTCGGAGAGTCACGGGTGGCAAGCATCGCCTGGATCTTTTCTCCGGGGCATGCCTGTGTGCTGGGGAATGAACAGGCGGACAGATTGGCTGGCTCTGCAAAACTTGGTAGAGTATTGATGCATGACAAGGCAGACGTGGTTGCGGCCTTGTGGGAGCACGTGTACACCTCGGAGGAGCAAATGGATCACCATGGTCTGGCAAGAATGAGACAGCGAGGAGTGACGAGGGGATCTGGCCGACGCTCAACGCTCAGAGGAAAGGCGAGACGGACATATAATCAGATTGCTACTGGAACTATTGGTGTTGGGAACTCTTCGCTGGCATGCTGAGGATGTGGACGGAGCGCTTATGGGAATGCCCCGAATGCTGTGATGTCGGTTCCTAGATCAATCAATCAATCAATCTTCCTAATTTGTTCATTTACATTCCAAGATTCTCTGCCATACTGCAAAACTGGTTCTATATAGCATTTCAGCACTCTTTTTCTTACATTCAATGATAGTGACTTATTATATAAGACACTCTTCATCATTTTCTGAAATGCGACTTTTGCCTGCCCTATTCTGCTATTAATCTCTGTTGCACATCTTCCATCTGATGTTAAATATCTATACTAGCCGCTGAAAAATATGACGATATCCATACACTAACAACAGAGCGGATGGTATTAATTACTTGGCAATATGTTATAATCTGAGTGCAATCACTGGTTGACAAGCCCATCTCTAGTAGATGGCAAGCCACTCAAAACCTAGACTTGGCCTTCTGCACAGGAGACATGCTTGACAAGATGAATCATTATGTGTTTGGCTAATTAGCTAGCAGTAACCACTGACCAGTAATACAGATAATGAATATAGATTATATTTTACAGGTACAAAAACTTTTGCCTCGGTGGGAAGACAAACGAGCTGATGGGTTAGATCTGCCATGATAACTGACAAATACAGTTAAAACATAAAAATATAATACGAGAGATTGAAAACAATGGTGGAAACGTTAAAACAAGCAAAACCCTAAGAAGCCACTGAGTCCATTTCAGGATGGAAAGAAAACACACAAATCATTCTAAACTGAGGAATTAAAAAGTATGGAGGACAAAGTCACCGTGATTTAGAAAGAATAGTAACGGAAGGCAACGTCCCTGGAAGACGAAGCATAGGTCCTCAAACACAATGGCAGACACAGAGCATTGAAGACATCCTGGACACGAACATTCATGAAGCAGGGGAACTGGCGAGAACTGACAATCTTTCTGGGGGACTATGATTAGAGCGAGGATTTGCTGCATGAAAATGATGACTATGACTCTATAATTGTAGCATCAATGTGTATGAGCGTCCTCAATGTATGCCTTTTCTAGCTTAATGATCGCTTCCAAAGAAACAAGCTTCGCATCTTCAGGGAGTCTCCGTGGCGAAGTGGTCAAGCCGTCTCAGTCGGGCTCCAAAGATTGTGGGTTCGATTCTGGGCCGCGTCCTTCGTTCACGAGTGCATTTTCTTATATTCCTGAGGGTCGTCGCTGGAGCTTCGGAGTTCGTGCTTTGTGCGACGCTTTCCGCGCTCCGGAAAGAGACTGAGCCATATGGGATAAAATACGGACTTCTGCACTGGTCGATCATGTCGTATGATAAGTGTTACATCATCCTCAACGGGCAATCAAGACGTATGGCAGGTGTTACAACAACACGGGTCTATCTTCTTCTTCTTCTTCTTCTTCTTCTTCTTCTTCTTCTTCTTCTTCTTCTTCTTCTTCTTCTTCTTCTTCTTCTTCTTCTTCTTCTTCTTCTTCTTCTTCTTCTTCTTCTGCGTTCATCCGGAGTTTTTTTTCCGGACGTGACTGCGTTGTGCCTGTTTACAGCAGAGCTGCGTTCTTGCGCCGTTAGGCCGACACATCCGACTTCTGCAGGCATTTGTTGACCGGGTTAACCTTCCCGGCAAAAAGAATTCGATTTCGATTCTACCATAACCCATACCCTGTTCAACCTCAAAGAGAGGTTATATTAGGGTCCATCCCTGGCTCAGATTAACGATCCAGTGACTGAGTCAGCCGAATATAGCAGCTGCCCACGGTTTACCCTCACAAGCTGATTAATATAAAGATGATTGTTGTCCATAAGTTAAAGTTAGTTGCATATCCCTTACAGGACGTCGCAGTTAACACCAGTATTATTTGCTGTTGTGATCTCTTGGCAAATTTACGTTGAGCAGTTTGTCATTGCTTTCTGAACGACCGGCACCTATACCATTTCGTAAAGAATACACGCAAGGAGGTCTGCTGCCAAATCGCCCGCAGCTGTGTTTCGAACGCGGGTATGCAGGATTACGAAATGCGTCCTTAACTCCTTAGCCACGGAGCCGGCTTGTCCATAAAAGGTAATGTTGAAAATAAAGAATAATACAAATGTCCCAACATTCATGCACCGACAACTGAAATAGCACAAAAGGGAAAGCAAGTCCACATGCAAAACTCAGTCCTTTACTACTTTAAACAGTGTGTAACGACTACGCTCGAGTTTAAGCGAGCGAACAAAAAGAAGAAGAAGAAGAATATTAGACAGGAGAACATTCATATAATTCTGTAGGTCCACGCGTGTGTAACCCAGAGGAAGAGGATAAGAAAGTGTTCAAATCTTCCCTTTCCAAGATTATTAAACATTTTATATACGGGGTGGTCTAATAACAGAGAATGCAGGAATGTTTCTTGTTCACAATACATTTTTGCATTCTAGAATTGTCATTCCTGTTTTCAAAGCCGGTTTGAAGAGATAGTGAGGAAAATTGATCGATTTTTCGTGTGCAAATCACAAAAGAGGTGATATACCAAGCAATAAACTGATAAGTATAAAATATAACATATTTCAAATTCAATCGTCCAATAACAATATGTAACCTAGTGACCTATTTCCACTTTTCAATACGTCATCAACTCTCTCTTTACGTCAGTTATATTATAATACCTATGTCAATGTATAACAAAATAATCAAGTTAATCCTGTCCTTTCAGATGTCATGCTTTTCTGTAAAACTTCTTTGTAATTGTCAACTTTTTGTTACTTAGTGTTCATCGTCACGCCATTACTTACAGTTATTTCAGTAGTGGTCGGCATGGCCGAATGCATAGGCGAGTTCGCTCTTCAGCTTACAGTGTGCTGACTCTGGGGTTTAACCCTGTCATCTCATCTCATCTCATCTCATCTCATCTCATCTCATCTCATCTCATCATGTTCCTCTTGTACCTTGCGGTGTCGAGGTGAAGTATAAACATCGTGAGAGTGCCCTGTCAGCTGGACTAAAATGTTGACTCCTCGTACTTGAATTGGGACGTAAATTACAAGTACCTCGGATGTCGGAGTGGGTTCGCCTGATGGCGAGGGACACTAGTAACAGGGACACGTATAAATCAGTATGGACTAATCTTGAGTTCAAAGCGAGCGAAGGAAAAAAAAGTTATTTCAGTCTTAACCCCCAAAAAAAAAAAAAAAAAAACTGTGCTTTCCGGTCTGATAGACCTGTATTGCCGAGATATAAAGTGTATCTGATTGTCTAATTTAGAATCGTGGTATTGCAATAGTTAGTGTACCGATTTACCAGACATGGTCAGAGGTTCAATTCCATGTAATGTCAGTCTGGATTTGTATCCAACCGGCGCAGAGTCCGCGTGTTATCTAAGGATAAAACTATTAGTCTATAAACTCTCCTACATTCTAGGGTCTCAGAGTTAGTGCAGGTGGCAGTCTGTTACATTACTGATGACACTAACACATATACACATCCGCATGTTACCAGGGTCCATAAGGAAAGCAAAGAACAGTAACACTGTAACCAACCAAGGAGGCCGTAAGAAATGACCAAGTAGGGTTGACATGAGAGTGTAAAAGTCTTTAGCTGAAAAATTATGAACATCATGAACAAGTTTACACAGAGACTATGCTCCATTGAAAGATAAAAATAAAGAAGCAGCAAAAGAAAAAGAAGAAATATTTTAATTCTTAAGCCTGCTCAACTTTGGAAAATGAGTTCTACAAATTTTTATGTGACGACAAGCTAACGAGGCAAGGAGTTTGTCACAATGCATCATAGTAAAAATACCAATTATATGTGAAGATGTAACACTCCATATGACAATGGCTTCATATGTTTTAATTATGAGATTCTCAGGATCGTTCTGATATCAGGTCGTTCAGAAAGCAATGGCAAACTATTGAACGTAAACTTGTCAAGACATCGACAACAGCAGTAAAATGTTGGTGTTTACAGCGATGTCCTTGTAAAATATATATGCACAGAAAAAAAAAAAAAAACAATACTAGAGGTAGTGTGTATGGATATCTTATTCATATGTTACAGTATTATTATTTTTTACTTCCCTTATGGGCCCTGTAACACACGGACTCAGGTAGGTCAGTATGGCCGAATGGATAAGGACGCGTATTCTTAAACATCCGATGTGCTGATGCCGAGGTAAGGGATTCAACCCCTAAACCGGACAACTGGACTAAAATGTTGACCTATTGTCCTTTACTTGGGGACGTAAATTACAAGTACCTCTGAAGTCGGAGTGGGACTTCTTCTTCTTTTTGTTCGGTCGCTTAAACTCGAGCGTAGTCGTTACACACTGTTTAAAGTAGTAAAGGACTGAGTTTTTTGCATGTGGGAGATGGCGAGGGACACTGTTAATAAGGAAAGCTAGTCCACACGCATAATTCAGTCCAGCACTAATATAAGTGCCTGTCTCCGGGGCGAAGACGTTACGGACTTGGTTCGTAATCCTGCTCACCGGCGTTCGAAACACAGCTGCGCGCGATTTAGCAGTAGACCACGTTGCACTGGGTTTTAACGAACTGGTATAGGAACCGGTCGTTCAGAAAGAAATGGCAAACTACTGAACGTAAACTTGCCAAGACGTCAACAACAGCAGTAAAATGCTGGTGTTGACAGCGATGTCCTGTAAAGTGGATATGAAAAAAACAAAAAAACAAACTAGAAGTAGTGTGTATGGATGTATGGATTACGCTAGAGCGGACTCCGAACAGCGCCGGTTAGGTACACATTCAAACTGCCACTATTTGGAATTGAAACCCTGACCATGTTTGGTAAGCCAGCACACTAACAATTGCAATACTGCGAGATTACCTTTCAATCAATCAATCAATCAATCAATCAATCAATCAATCAATCAGATTCTGTCTCCACAGTAAAAGTTGGCTGCATTGCAACTCCGACACTCTTCTTCCCTCAGTCTTCTTCTTCGTTCATCCGGAGTTTTTTTTCGGATGTGATTGCGTTGTGCCTGTTTACAGCAGAGCTGCGTTCTTGCGCCGTTAGGCCGACACATCCGACTTCTGCGGGCATTTGTTGACCGGGTTAACCTTCCCGGGCTTCCCTCAGTCTAATAGTATACGTTGACAGTTTAGCTTAGTTTAGTTTAGTCGACGGATCAACATCACAGCACACGGGTGGAATCCATAAGTGATCCGTTCTACTCCTAACTCAAGCCTGAGTCCGGAGAATCTTAGCTCAGTGCATGAACCTCGTAGCACCGGCGAGAATCTGGAAATACTTTGGGTAGATTTGTAACTCGAAACTTTGCTCGGACAGCGGCTACTCTTTTCTCGATTTCAAACTGCCAAGGGAGTTTTTGCAATATATACGGGTGTCCGATCTCACTACCCAGAGACAAGGGGAAATTTTGTTACTAGAAGTAAAGTCCACGTGAAAAAATCCCGGTGGAGGCTCTAGGGGGAGCGTTGGGGATACGTTGACAGACTGTTGTTTTTCCATCTCCTGAAGATGTTTTCCCTCTTGCACCTCTCTCAACCTCTTCCTCGCCTGCCTTTACAATTGTGTAATTTAATATATGAACTTCACCGCGGAGCGGGATCGACAGGGGGTTTCCTATCGTCAGATGTTGTCCACCCGTCGCCGAATGTATCGACCCCTTTATCTCATTGACAGATCTTTAGGCTTACAAATTACTCTATTTGCTTGTTTGTTGATCGTATATTTTTAATTACAAATTCCGAACGCCGTCTCATTATTTGTGTGTCGATTTTTTCATGTTTATTGAGTTGAGCTGAGTTGAGTTAAGAACCGACATCACTGCACTCAGGACATTCCCATACGTGCTCCGTCCCCTCGTTCAACAGCCAGCGAAGAGTCATACTACCAATCGTGTTTATTGTTAAACAAGATACTATATTATAATATTCACACAAACTGTGTTATTACGAGTACATTAAATAAATGCAGTGTTAAGTATAATTTAAAACGTCAGTTTTGTGTATTTATGTCTTAACGAAATTTCAATCATACTGGAAAACTGCAACGAAAGATTCAGCAATATATCGCAAAAACAAAAATGCATATTTAGGGGATCTTCTTCTTCGTCTTCTTCTTCTTCTTCTTCTTCTTCTTCTTCTTCTTCTTCTTCTTCTTCTTCTTCTTCTTCTTCTTCTTCTTCTTCTTCTTCTTCTTCTTCTTCTTCTTCTTCTTCTTCTTCTTCTGCGTTCATCCGGATTTTTTTTTTCCGGATGTGATTGCGTTGTGCCTGTTTACAGCAGAGCTGCGTTCTTGCGCCGTTAGGCCGACACATCCAACTTCTGCGGGCATTTGTTGACCGGGTTGACCTTCCCGGGGATTTAGGGGATCAATATCGTAAAGCAAAATAAGTCACTTATTGAAGAGCAGTGACAGATGTGACGATGTGCACAATATGAATACAACCGTCTGAAAAAACACGATTATATAATACACACGATAAGAAATAGCAAAAAGGTATGTTAGAGAAACACAAGCACCCATTATACGAGATAACAATAAACGCTAAATATCCCAATTATAACAAAGAAGGGCTGAAGAGGATATAGTTGGTATAAATACAATACAACACAATGTTCCGTGTTGATTATTTCGTTTGACTGGCGAAACGTATGAAGCCCTGGCAAAAGAAGTTTGTCATTTTCATTTCCGCTTTCTCATTTGTGTGGCTCTATTATTAAGAAGAAAAGGATGGTCGGGTCTTGTGGAACTTTTTCGTTGCCTGGATAATGTAACGTTTCGTATTATTACAGTTTACACGGTGGAAGGCTTTCGAATTCCACCATAAATGCACATGATGGGAAATTCGGACAGCCGAAACCTCGACCATGGACATAACCGTTATGACGGTCGGGGGGCAGGGCTGGAGTTGCAAAGAAAACCATCGGTTCCAGTGCCGAGGCTACCGATGCCCGATATTGGGGAGCTTGAAAGACGGTTTACTAAAGTTCTGGTTAGTATATGTGTTATATTATAATTAAAGCAGTGTTATAAGTGTGCTTATTTCGAGTATCAAAAGATGGTAACATTTCGTAAGAGAAGTTTACATGAAAATAAATACTAGTAATACTATACTAACTAATGACTTAGTACCGGTCGTATTATCTAATAAAAATATTTTATTTAAGTTAGTTAATGTAATGTGTATTGTGTAGTCTTTCTTTTTTACATTCCTTTAATTTATCAAAAAGTTTTAGACTACTCATACAAAGACACTTCACTATAGCATTTGCAGTACAGGACGAATTATGGAACATAATGAAAGTAATGAGCTTCCCATTGAATTAATACAAATCATAACAATAACAATACAGTGAACAAAAGGCAGCTGTGAAAAGTGAAAATATGTGATGATACAAAATACAACATGTTGATATTGGTTTAATATACATAGAACAAGGAGTCAAACAGGGTTATTTGTCCCCTTGTTTAATTTATATTTTGAAACCATCATAATGAATGCTAGAATAAATATCGATAAGGAACAAAGCAATTTTGTAATCAGAAGATTCATATGCTGCGGAACAGTATAACTCTCAACATCTCAAACAGAAACTATATTAATGTCAGTGTAAGAACAAGGTGAAACAAAATACATTTAAATTTCAACACAACGATAAATATGTCAACAGATGTATCTATCAATGTAGAACAATTGCAGAAAGGGAGCAGTTTTAAATATCAGGATTCACTGCTCACATGCAATGGAAATTGATATGGAAATGATGACAAATTAAAAGCAGAACAAACATTGCTCTACAAAAAAGTAAACAAAGCTTTCATCCTTTGTAGATTGAAACAGATACAATACAGGCCAGAGTAAAAGCATCTGTATCTCCTGTGGCATCTTACGGGTATGAAACTTGAACATCACAAATCAGCTGAAAAGCACATATGCACCTTTTAATATAAATGTAACAGAAGATTATTACAAATTAATCGCAATAAATGTCGGTCTCCGTGGCAAAGGCATTAACGAACATGGTTCGTAATTCCGCTTACCTGCGTTCAAAACACAGCTGTGACCGATTTGGCAGCAGACTGCGTTGTGCTAGGTGTTAACGTGTTGGTATAGGAGCCGGTCGTTCAGAAAGCAAACTACTGAATGTAAACTTGCAAGACATCAACAATAGCAGTGTAGGTGTTGACAGCGATGTCCTGTAAATAGGATACACACCAAAAAAAAATGCAATAAAAGGAGAACAAATAGGTATAACAAACAAGAACTAAATTTAGAAGAACATTGGTTATTAAGACAAATAAATATAAACAAGTAAAACTGAGGAATTTGACATTTTTTGGAAAATAAGATGAATGTCTGGAAAAGATAACTATGGGGAGATGTGTAGCGGGAAAGTGGAGAATGGGAAGATGATAACATAGATGGATTCAACATATGATAGATAATTTACACACAAGATGGGGCACTTAGGACACCTGGCTTATGATAGCAAGTCATTTAGAAAGACTTATGGTGGCAGTGATAAATATAGAATGGGAATACCCAAATTATGACAGACAGAAAGTGACACACCTTTTTCTGAACTGAGTTAGTGTTGGATACTGTTAACAGCTAACAACAATGATGCTAGATACTGTAACAGCTAACATAACAACTGTTTGATACTGTAACAGCTAACATGACAACAATGTTAGATACTGTAATGGCTAACATAAAAACGGTGTTATATACTGTAATAGCTAACATAATGATGTTTGATACTGTAACAAGGGGAGCGGCTGGCCGAGTGGCTAGAATGCCGGGCTCTCATTCGAGAGACCCGAGTTCGAATCCTCGGCAAGGTGTGGCATTTTTTCTGTCCGGGGCAAAAAGAAAACTCTAACCTGCATAGTTCGCTGCGGCTGCGCTAGCTATGCGGCCATAATTCCTTAGGCTCAAGGACCCCCCCCCCCCCCCCCCCCTCCTTGTCCAACACCGCAAGGTACTATAGGCAGTAAATGACAGTATTTTTACACTGTAACAACTAACATAATAACGGTGTTAGATACTGTTAACAGCTAACATAACAGTATTATGTACTGTAACTGCTAACATAGCAATGATGTTAGATGCTGTAACAACTAACATAACAACAGTGTTAGATACTGTAACAGCTAGCATAATGATGTTTGATACTGTAACAGTTAACATAACAATGATGTTAGATACTGTAACATAGGAGAAGAAGTGGGGATTGATGTGGGGTTGGCTACTTTGTATCATAGAAAACCCCGGGAACGTTAACCCGGTCAACAAATGCCCGCAGAAGTCGGATGTGTCGGCCTAACGGTGCAAGAACGCAGCTCTGCTGTAAACAGGCACAACACAATCACGTCCGAAAAAAAAACTCCGGATGAACCCAGAAGAAGAAGAAGTATCATAGAAAACTTATGCTGCAAAATTTAGCCAATCATGAATAAGTTAAGAAGTTCAGGAAACCGTCATGTATGCAGCATTCAGTAAACTTAATGGTCAGCTGCTTGGTAAAGGGTGAGTAAGAAGGTAACATATCAAACATGTACATAATAGACATGTGTCAAACTCAAGGCCTGCGGGCCACATCCGGCTTGCTGTACAATCATATCAGACCCGAGAGGTCTCAACTGACGTACAAATATATTCGGCCCAAGAGAGAATTTTAGGCAAAAATATTTTGTTATGGTCACGATATAAAGTGCAAATCAAATTCCCAAATTAGTAGCCTTCCGAATGATAGGCTACCTGAGAGCGTTCTTGGTTCGATCAGAATAAGCGAAAATAAAAGTTGTGTAGTGAGTTAGTGTTCGTCGTTATAGTTGCCTTGCAACATTCAGATGCTCGTTTTGGATTGGCGCATAAAAAAATGAAAGTAGTGTAATGCCCGGATATTACATCACCTTTTCCCGCTACGGCTAACCTGATATCAATCAAGCGCTTGTCAGTAGATGCACAATCTTTTAAAATCAAAGCTAGCCTTTAAGATGTCTAAGAGAAAAGATCATTCTGAAAACAGAGCCTTTCAAAGCCCCTGGGAGGCTGATTATATATTTACTGATATTGGCGGTAAACCTGTGTGTCTAATTTGTGGAGATAATGTGGCTGTGATCAAAGAATATAATTTGAGATGGCACTGTGAGTTAAACAGCCTGAATGCAGAGCAGAGGCTACAGAATGTAGAAGAATTGAAGTGGCATCTAACATCACAGCAGATGTTTTTCACTAAAGCAAAATCACAAACTGATGCTGCAGTCAAAGCAAGTTTTATTGTGTCAGAGGTGATCACAAAATCAGGCCGACCATTTACAGAAGGAGAGTTTCTGAAGCGCTGCATGATGAAAGTGTGTGACATCTTGTGTTCAGACAAAAAGCTGATGTTTGCAAAGAGAGAACCTTAGCAGAAATACGGTTGTTCATCGGGTTTGTGAGATGGCCACTGATGTGAAATCACAGCTGATCGAAAAAGGCAAAGACTTTATTGCATTCTCCTGTGCTGTTGATTAAAGTAATGACACGACTGACACTGCACAGCTCGCCATCTTAATCCGTGGAGTGGACTCCAGTTTGAATGTTACAGAAGAAATATTGGACATGAAATCCATGCATGGGACAACGACAGGAAAAGACATTTTTGACGTTTGTAAAAGTTTAACCAGCATGAACCTGCCTTGGGACAAACTCGTTGGACTGACAACAGATGGAGCACCGGCGATGTGTAGCGAAAAAAGTGGATAGTTGGAAGGATGCGGTTAAAGATGCAAGAGAACTGTACTGGTGAATTGATAGCATATCACTGCATCATACACCAAGGATCGCTGTGTGGTAAAGTCCTCAACATGGAAGATGTAATGAGCATTGTAACTCAAACCCTCAACATTATCAGATATCATATTGTTTAAAAAAGGTTTAATTTTTGGCTTATTTAATGTTTATCCTGTCTGGCCTGCAACCTTATGTGTGATTTGAGTTTTGGCCCGCTGAGCGATTGAGTTTGACACCCCTGACATAAGACATTGTAAAGAACTATTTAAAACACATAAATAACTGATATATATATATATTTAATAGATAAACGCCAATGAATGATGTGGCAGACAACTCTGAATTAACAACAGAGATATAAAAAGAATAACCTGTTTAACTATGTAGCAATAATACAATAGAGCTATAAAAACGCTACTGACAATGAACAGAACTGAACACATCAATTTGAAATTTCTGTGGGGATAACACTTACTTATAGTAACTACAAACTGATTAATAACTGTGACTGTGTTTTAAGTGTTCCAGCCAAAGTATTATTCATTTGTTGACATCACAAGATATATAACTCTACAGTAAACACCTGACAAGATGCAGCAAAATATGCCAGGCAATAATTCATGCAACATATTGTTTGTGGCCTCAGTATTTGAACACAAATAAACAAATCAACAAAATGCGTTCCTAACTTGCATCTTAAAGTTTAATTTGCAGCCTCTTGTGCTCAAATAAAGATAATCATGTAAATTAACAAATGTCTTTACATTAATTTTTCATTAACATTTTCATTAATCATAAAATACCAATTTCTATAAAAGTATTTCATAGTATCACTGGCACGTTGCCATCTTGATGGATGATAGTTTTTACATTGTGCTACACAATAAAAGGCATAATTACAACCCATGGCGGGAAGTCCAGGGATAGAGTTATACCTCTGCATAGAACAAAGCTTGGGCTGAATTGTGGAAATCATGTGTTGCCCATGCAGAATGATCTCACTCTCTCTCTGCCTGCCTAGTTTATTCCAGAGGAAAGGTAACACCAATACATCTGGAACAAGACAAGCTACTGGATCAGCAAAGCAACACTCTAACTGTCCACTTGTTGGAGCTTCAGTCCTAGACCAGTTGCCGACCAAGGCTTAAAGACTGGTCTGCCCTACCATAACATTTAGTCTTTAGGTTGCATTTCCTCACACTAGGATAAGGTTTCTCCCCTCCCAATTGTTCTCCTCCACCCAAAGCTGTTGGCACAATGTGGTTTTAGTTTAGTGAGCGCTGCCAAACATTCGCTGCTAACTGAAAATAGGTAGTACTGTCTGTTGTTATACGGTAGCTCAGTCATATCTGTCTAAGACCTGACATAAATTTCATGGTATAAACTGTAATAAAAGGGTGGTATGTGATTCCACATAGAAGCAATGAATACCACATACTATAACCTCATAGAAAGGATTCTTGAAAAAGCCCATTAAGTTTGTGAAACTGGTTGCTGGTCTTTATTAACTGCATTGTATGTTAGTTTGATGAAACAATATATCACAGAATTCAAAATGCACATAGAGAATCCCACATGTAAAGTAAAACACTGATAAATTGAAGCCAGTCAACTGTCATAAGTATTAAAGCAAAAATAGCAAGAATGGTACACAATATGAAATAGAAAAGTATAACACAACATATGCCTATGAAAGACTAGAATCAAGCTATGAATATCATAATTGCTGGAAAGCCATGAATAAACAAATAAATAATCCATCATCCTAAATAATAATAGACATTATATATCCCGGTAATAATCCAAAGACCGGGGCTGTGTGGATTAGAATTTTAAAATTTGACCTGGACTCCCAGGTCAGCCCAGCCTAAAATAGGTCCCAGGAAAGTCCTGGGAGATAAAGGTGTCTGCATGACCCCATCACCCATCGAGTGCCAGTTGGTCTATACAAGTATGGGTCCAGCACCATATGTCCAGTGAGCCTTAAGGTGTGTAGAAGGGTCCTTGACTTTTACTGTTTTGCTTCCTTTCCGTGCCATTATAATGCAAAATAGTTTGGTAATGTAGCTCATTAAACTGATGGTTCTATGTAGTTTACATTCTACTGGGCCTGGTATTTTAGATATTGTGTTAAAGACTGATCTGCATTATGTTTGAAGGAATCTCTCCTATGTCATATATCTATTTCAGGATCTTAGTAATTTTCTCTTTGTCAAGTTCTCCCATCACATACTATATTTCTACACGGATATTGTCTGGCCTTGGAGCTTTACTATGTTTCACTTTCTTGGTAGCATTTTCTACCTCACTTTCAATATGGACGGGCCTTCTGTATTGTTATTTATAGTTGGTTTCACTTCATTTGAGTCAAGAACTGACATTACAGCATTTAGGACATTCCCATACATGCTCCGTCCTCATCTCCTACAACCAGCAAAGAGTCCCATAACTGGATCTGCTGTATGGTAAAAAATAAATAATCCTGCCTTTACTGGGGATTGAACTTTGACCACTGTCTTGGCAGGTAGACACTCTAACCACCATGCCATTGCAGCTGCTTGATATCTCTATACATTCACTGAATTCTTGCCATCTCTTTTCTATTGAATTGGAGAATTCAAGATGTTTGGATGCTGACTGATATGAACTTTTCTGGGATATTTTCATAGGTTTTCAGTATATTTGTTTGAAACCTGGATGTTATTAGAATTTCTTGAGTCTTCAGTTTCACTCTCAGATTGCGCACTACTGGAATATGGCCACTATCACTGTTTGCCTCTGACATTGATTTTGGTGATCATACAGCATTCTTAAATCTCTGTTGAATCGGTATATAATCAGCAAGATTTCTAGTTCTGTCACCTGGAATTTTCAAGGTCCAATGTCTCCTCAAAATGATTCTAGTACCAGGTATAAAATGACACAAAGCTCCCTCGATGTGTCTCCACCTTGCCGTGGTGGGGGAGCTTGCGTGTCCCATCGACCCCATGTGCTTGCCGATGGATGAAAAACTACATATTGGACAGCATATGGGATAGGGACCAGACTAAGAGAGACACAACCTGTTGCTCTGCAGGTAGACTGAGGATAGCAGTCAAAATTTAAGCTCCGGCGCACAAAGCCACAATCTTGGTCCAGATACTTACATAAACGCCTCCACCGATAAATGGAGGTGAGATACTGGGCACGCTACAGTTCAGATACTTGTCCGAATGCTCTCAGCTGGGGGATATGAGGGATCCCCAGATGAGAGGGCCTGGCCGTTTCTCGCTCACTGCTGTACGGAGGTAAGGTGCTGAACCGGCAGCACATGTAGCCTACCTCGTGTGCGAGTACTAAAAGGTGGAAAAACACCTCGGTCGCACGTTCCGATGAAAGTCTTTAACCGTACTCATGGAGTGAGTGTAGTCAAAGGTGGAAAATTGTCTCGATGACACGAAATGGAACGCCTGGCTTGCGAATCCATTACGTGGCAGACCAAAGGAAAAGCTTGCTGTGTGGAAGTCGAAATAAGAGTCTTAACTTGTCTCGAACCTGAGGAAGGCTAACCTCATTAAAAATGCCAGCTGAAGCCGGAAGTGTCAGCCTATGGGCGGCAAAATAAAAATGGCACTACGCAACCACGTCCGAGTGAAATGTCTTTCGTGACCGGAAAAGCTCTAACTAGTCTTCCCTCGTGCTAGGAAAATCTACCTTGTTTCTGAATGCCGTTCTTGCTCGGAACAGCTCTGACTAGGTAGTTCTCCTAATGTCCTTCATGCCTGGAACAGCTCTGAAGGGCACAGAGACAAGCACATGTCCGAACGAAAACTCGCTGAGTGGATACCGTCTGCAGACTGGCTTGGTTTGTGCGGGAGCGGCCCGTGGTGAAGGAACGCCCAATATATTGAAGTGAGGATTTAAAGCAGCCATGAGCAGGACGTGACGATTCCCTCGGTAAGCCCAGGACCAGGGCGCTATGTGTCGGCCCTGCAAATATGGAAGCAACCTTGGATGGCGGAAAATGCTATGGACTGTCCCTGCCTTCCTTTGAGGGATGACCGTTGTCTTTGACCGTTCCAACTTGGCCAGCTGGGTTGTAGACGGCACCACAAAAGTGAGAGTCTCCCAGGAATGCTACCTGGTCAAAAAAGCACGCTATCGTCGGATGTGTTGGCCTACGGGTTTCGGCCCAAGGGCGCATAACAGACACACCGCAGTCACATTTGAAAAAACACTCTGGATGAATGCAAAGAAGAAATGACACAAAGTAGTGCAGCTTTACATAACAGATTTACGACACATACAGGACGTTGCGGCGATTAGCCTTCATCAGCAAACAAACACATTCACAAATACAACATATAGTCAAGGATATCTCCTGTGACTACATCAAAAGGTGACGACAGGACTAGACGAACAAAAGGATGAAAAAAATTAAAGCAATGAAGAGAAAATGAGAGTTGAAAAAAATGTGTTCATAAGGGGTGAATGGTGATGGAATATCGATGGAAGATAAGAGGTGGGTCTAAATATAACTAGGAAAGATAGCTGGTAACAGCTAAGGTAAAGTGAATAAATCTAACACGCAGATAGTCACATATAACCATTAACAGAAGAAGATGTCGTAAATCTGTTATGTAAAGCTGCACTACTTTGTGTCATTTTATATTGTTTATATTTTCACAGCTTTACCGCAGTTCCACCCAATTTTATTCATTTTAGTACCAGGTATGTGAGATAAAAAGTTACACTCTTTGCACACATTCTGTATGTTTCCCTGTGTGTTTTTATTTGGTTCTTCGAGTCCAAAACGCTGATAGTGTTTTCTATTCTTTCCCATAAATTTATTATTTTAACAACTTCGTATAATTTTCATTCATCATCATTTTGCAGGTCCTGTACAGAACATCACCCTCATTAAGTCTATCTCTTGCCATTTCCCCAGTCTCATGTCCAAGGTGTCTGCAATGTCCTGTGTCCATCTTAGTGCTGGTTGACCGCCTGCCTCTTCTCTCAGGAACCCTGCCTACCATCACTGTTCTTTTTAAGCCACCATAACGCTTAATATGGCCAAAGTATTTTAGGTTTCACTTCCATTACTTTGAGTAATAACTCCTTGGGATAGAAAAAAGTAAAAGTACCAGCTACCTAGAGCATTATGGCTTATTGAATGTTTATATTGGTACAGTGACCATCTTCTTTGTCATTATCATTGATTTGCTTTCACTAAACATCACCTCCTGGTTATATAAAATAACTGAAATATATGTTTTTAAAATAACATGTCTTCATAAATTTAACAATATTATTTTCAGAATTCCATGGACTTACCACCGGACAAAGCAAAAGTACTTAAAGGATATGATGATGAACGAAAGTGGGATCTCATATGTGATCAGGTGAGCGGTATGATTTTAATTAAGAGTTATGATTTTCCTTGAATATCAAGAAAACAGAAGCTGGTTATATCAAAGAAAAAGATAACACCAAATGTGATGTAACAGTAACAATATTAGGGAAAATGCGTAAGCATGTTGATACATTTAAATACCTGAGGGAAATCATAACATGAAATAGAAGATGCCTGACAGAGATTAAGATCAGAATTTGTCAAGCAAAAGCTGCATTTCAGAAATATGTATCATTGAATGTCAGAAAAAGGGAACTGATTGATTGATTGATTGATTGATTGATTGATTTAGGAACCGACATCACAGCATTTGGGGCATTCCCATAAATGCTCTGTCCCCATCCTCAGCAGCCAGCGAAGAGTTCCAACACCAATAGTACCAGTAGCAATCTGATTATATGTCCGTCTCGCCTTTCCTCTGAGCGTCGAGCGTCGGCCAGATCTCCTCGTTAATCCTTGCTGTCTCATTCTTGCCAGACCATGGTGATCCATTTGCTCCTCCGAGGTGTGCACGTGCTCCCACAAGGCCGCAACATCTGCCTTGTCATGCATCAATACTCCACCAAGTTTTGTAGAGCCAGCCAATCTGTCCGCCTGTTCATTCCCCAGCACACAAGCATGCCCCAGAGAAAAGATCCAAGGCGATGCTTGCCACCCCTGACCTCCGAAGCGAAGCAAGTCACCCTGCCCGAAGCTTGCCTGTCCTCACCTTCCTCTGCATGCTTTCTGAGTCAGTTATAATCACAAGGGAACTGAAATGTTGTATACTTTGTTGAATGGCAGTGAATCATGGAACATGAATGAGCAAATTAAGATGAGCTTGGAAGCAATGGAGAATATAATGCAGGTCAACATTATTCATCATCATTGTTTTCTTATTCTTCATTCATCTTTCAAGGGGAGTGCATCTAGTTACGCACCTCAGGGGTCAGCTTGTCCCACTTTGACATACGTTGTGTAAGGTTCTCCCCCCCCCCCCCCCCCCCCCCCCCCGCATATCCTATTACAGGACATCGCTGTCAACACCAGCATTTTACCGCTGTTGTTGATTTCTTGGCATGATTACGCTCAGTAGTTTGCCATTGATTTCTGAGCGGCTGGCTCACATATCCCATAAGTAACGGGCACGGTGAGAACCGCTACCGATTCTCGCGCAGCTGCGTTTGCTCACGTGAATAAACGGGATTACAGAGAAAGTTGCTAACCTCTAGGCCAGGGAGACCGGCTGTGTGAGGTTTACTTCCTCTAAACAGATTCCATCCAAGGCATTAGGCTCTATCTACCCATGGACAGGTTTACTTTTCCTAACAATATTGTCAGAGCAGCGGCCTTATTCTTCTTCTTCTTCTTCTTCTTCTTCTTCTTCTTCTTCTTCTTCTTCTTCTTCTTCTTCTTCTTCTTCTTCTTCTTCTTCTTCTTCTTCTTCTTCTTCTTCTTCTTCTTTCGTTCACCTAAAATATGTTTATAACTGCAATGTTGTCTCTTGTATGAATCTAACAGTCTTTTTTAGTTCATTCAGCAGTCCATAGAGTTTATCTTCCACTGTTGTCTCTCCTTATGACGTACATCAATGGTCTCTGGAAAACCTATCATTCCTATGCAGGTATCAAACCTGGTACCTTTGAGGCTGAGGCGGACACCATAATCTCTCATCCACAGCTCATCCCATTGTTTTATTTTATTGAGTGAAGTGCATAAAACTGTTAAGTCAGGTCTGGCCCAGGTCTTCTGTTTTAAAAATATATTTTTGTCTGTTCTGCCTTTCCAAGCATTTGACTGTCTCCAGTCTATATCTCCAGTCTACCTGCATGACATATCAGATTATTGAATTTGAAGAATGACGTGAAATGTCTGAACAAGCCAGTCCTACATTCCATATTTGGGACCTGCCCATTAAATTATTCTTGGAAAGGAAGAGATGGTGTGGTGGTTTCTCCATGGCTTCCACACTCAGATGGGTGGTTTTTGACGGCAGTTTACTGTTGTAGGAAAGTGACATGTCAGAAAGAGAGCACTGCGATGTTATTTAGAACCTCTTCTACTGTTGGCAGTAAATCTTTGAATGTGGACGAACAAATTAAGAAGAGCTTAGAGACAATGGAGATGTGGCTTCTGGGACAGAGGTTGTGAATACTTTAGACTTCTAGAGTAAACAATAATTATTGTCTGGAAATTGCTAATGAAAGTAGAAAATCATGAACAATTATAAAAAGAGACAATGTCATAAGAAGACAAGCATTGAAAAATAACGTGATGACTATAAATATCAATGGTAGGAGAAGCAGACTGAAAGAAATGATGCTGGGTAGCCTAAGACAGGAGGGCTGACATAGATAGAACCAATATCTATAGAGACACATGAATGCTCATGTGATGAAGCAGGACACATGATGAAGATAAGTGAAAGTAGAAAATCATGAACAATTATAAGAAAGAGACAATGTCATAAGAAGACAAGCATTGAAAAATAACGTGATGACTATAAATATCAATGGTAGGAGAAGCAGACTGAAAGAAATGATGCTGGGTAGCCTAAGACAGGAGGGCTGACATAGATAGAACCAATATCTATAGAGACACATGAATGCTCATGTGATGAAGCAGGACACATGATGAAGATAAGTGAAAGCCTGCTGTGCTCAAGCACACATATCCTGGTGGGTACTATGTCCCCTGTTAGTCAGGTATTAGTCAGATATGACTGAGCTATCGTATGACAGTAGATGGTACTTCCTGCTTTATGTTAGCGCTGAATTTTGGGCGGCACTCACCAAACCTGACGCCCCATATTTGTGCCAATGGTTTCTTCTTCTTCGTTCATCCGGAGTTTTTTTTTCCGGACGTGATTGCGTTGTGCCTGTTTACAGCAGAGCTGCGTTCTTGCGCCGTTAGGCCGACACATCCGACTTCTGCGGGCATTTGTTGACCGGGTTAACCTTCCCGGGGTGCCAATGGTTTAATGCAAGCCTTATTCTGGTGCGAGAAATTGCAACCTAAAGACTAATGTTATGGCAGGACAGAACAGGCTGTTAGCCTTGGTTGGCAACTGGTCTAGGATGGAAGCTCCAACAGGCAGACTTGTTACAGTAACATTGCTGATCTGGCAGCTTCTGCAGCTTGTCTTATTTCAGATGTATTGGTGTTCCCTTTCTTCTGTCGTAAACTAGGCAGACTGAGAGAGATGGCAAGATGCCAGCACAGTAGTAGTAGTGCTATGACTCCTGAACTGTTTGCAGCACTCCTGTGAGTCATCCTTCTTCAGCCACAAAGAGTTTTTCCAGTTGGGAGTTACCTTTCATCGAGCTGAGACCATGATGGAATTCACACTCTCTCCAGCACTTTAGATGAAACCTTAGCAGAGCCATATTATTTGACCATTCAAATCCACCTTTTGATCTCTCCAACTTGGAATGTTCTATGAAATCTCAAGTTGGCAAAATTCTGAATGTCATGGAGATACATGAGCTAGTCTACCACTACCACATGGAAGCATGCGTGATTGCTTTATTTTGTTTGATAATCATGTTAAAGAATTAAGAGGAATGCCAATGCAGCATTTGAATCAATAACATCACATGAATGCTGCACAAATTTCAAACAGCCAAGACAACATATTTCACTAAAGAGTTGAAACTTCCAGTTCTCCTGCTCTTCTATTTCTACACTACATTTCATTAAATCATGTTAATATGTATACACATGAATTTAAAATATGACGAGGAAGCTTATCATAAGAAAGACGCACACAGATAAAAGCTTAGGTTACGAAAAATGTTTTATGTTTCATTGAACACTTCATAAGGAAACAAGAATAATTAGTTAAACACAGAAATATCAAGACCCCCAAACAGGTAATCTGAGCAGTACATTTAAATAAAAATAAACTAAAACCAGAAGTCCAGGTAATGAAACAAGATAGAAAATAAGGAGGGAAATACAGAAAGGTGGGAAACTGATAGGGGTGAGTCTAAAATATTGCTTATACACATATATTCAGCCTATCTGTACATAAAAGCATTTACTTTTATCTGTGCGGTTATTTACGAGCTTCCTTGTCATATTTTACATTCATGTTTTTGTGTATCAGCTTGACAGCAAGCACATGCAATTCTGATTTAAAACGATTGAGTTGACAGTAGTTAGGATACCAGCCTCGCACCCTAGAGACTCAGGTTCTTATCCACAGTAAGGTAAAGGGTTTTTAATCAGGGGTCTCCTTGGCGAAGTGATCAAGCTGCCTGCCTCAGGCTCTGAAGGGCACGGGTTCATTTTAGGACTCCTTTCACAAGTGAAGTTTTTTCAGAGACCTCTTTGGTTGTCGCTGGAGCTATGAGTTTGTGCTCTGTGTGATGCTTTTGGCAGACTGCTTTATGAAAAGACACTGAGCCACATGAGATGAAACTCTGTGCAATAAAGTCAATACTTTCACCTTTAAACCCACCTGTAAACCTTTTTTTTTTGTGTGGATCTAATCTCATCCCATCTTGTTCCTCTTGTACCTGGCAGTGTTGAGGTAAAGTATAAACAGTGGGAGATTGCCCTTTTTTTTATGTGGGGGAGTAGTAATAAAGCTTCTTTGACCAGTGGGATGGACTGCAATGGCATAAATATTGTAATGATTTAGTTGCAGAAAATAGATATTTAAAAAATTGTTTCATAGAAAACAGATTTAATTTGATGATAATTTTTAAGTGGGTGTTTGAAATTTTGTCATGAAATTTCATTAGGAACGTGTGCATGCGAAAGACCCTCCGCATGTATATTTGGATAAACTTAAGACGTATCTGGATCCAAAGGCTACCAGGAGTTCTCGGGTAAGCATACATACACATTTCCTAATCCATGTCTGTATTCATACATTATGATTCATCATCATCACGTGCCCAGCCAGCTGGCTTATATGTTCATACTTCTCCACAGCTCATGTTGACTAATAGTATGTGTCAGTTGATGTTCATCTTTCTATCTGCTTTCTTCACGTTTAGATTATAATACACTGGGTATACGTAGTACAAGCCATGACAAAACGTATGTGTGTTGTGTATGTAGTAATATTCATAATACTATGAGCATGCGTTGTTATTATACTTTAAAAAATTATTTGACACAGGTGTGATCAAATTAACAACACATTTATATATGTTTGCTTTATGAGTATTTATTATATTGCGGAACTGGTTGGTCTTGCTGCTTTTCCATCCCTTCCTCCTAGTATTTATCTGTGTTTAGTAGTAGTAGTATTGTTGTTTCATAGACTTTGTTTGTACCGTGTGTTATTAGACTAGGTTTTGTCTTTAATTTGTAATTGAGAGAGAGACTAATTAATTGATTTGTATACTGTAAGTTGGGTATTCTGTTTGTGGACAATACTGCAAATCAGGAATATTAATTACCAGCAAAAGGTGGGAAAATATGGGGGAAAACTGTGGACACATTTCCACTCCTGGAGAGACAGATGTGAATATGTAATAGTAGAATGGACACACGTGGACAGGAAGCCACTGTAGTGTGGTGGCTAGCATGTTGGTCTGGTGGTCATGTGTTTGAATCTCCATCGGCTCCCAGCTTTACCTGGCCTAAATAGAGTACCTGGAAGTGTTTTGGGAAGTAAAGGCAGCCAGCATGATATTGACCATGTCACCCATTGGGTGTTTTTCATTCAGTAAAAATGTGGGGCTAGCACCATATACCCAACATGCCTTAAGGCATGTGAAAGAGTCCCTCGGACACATGCGGACACATTTCCACTCCAGGGGAAGCAGGCGTGCATGTGTGATAGTAACATGCCTGCGTCCAGTAAATACAGTTAGATGCAGTGGCCATTAACTATGAATTTGTTATACATACACCTAGTACATGAACTAAGGAAATTCAGTTGGCTTTTTAACTATGAATTTCAGATCCACATATCTAATTAGTGAAATAATGAGACCTAATGACCCTTTTTTCACTATTAATTTGGTACACACATGTCTAGTCAAAGAAATGAGGAGATCCAATGTTAACTATCAGCTTGAAAACATAAAATGTTGAAATGAAAATTAGACTTTGACAGTAGCTGGCATAGTGTTGTGGTTTATATAGTTGTATTTTGTGATCAAACTCTGTCTTCTCTCTGTTCTTGTGTGTATGTTTTGTTTGGTTTTCTCAAACTCTGTCTTCTCTCTGTTCTTGTGTGTATGTTTTGTTTGGTTTTCTCAAACTCTGTCTTCTCTCTGTTCTTGTGTGTATGTTTTGTTTGGTTTTCTCACTTTGAATTTGAGCGCAGTCCACATATATGCTGCTGCTGTTAGTAGTCTGTTACTACTAGTGAGTGCACCGGACAGATTTTCCACGAGGGTTAGCTTTCTCTGTTACCATGTCCCTCGCCACTAGGTGAACCTTGATCTGACTTAAGAGGTACTTGTAATTTTTGCCACAAATTTTAGGAAGAGAAGTCAACATTTAATTCCAATTTAAGTTCATCTGACCGGCATGTGGAACAAACCCACTAAAGCCATGGTAAGAAGAGAAAGTTTAAGCAAGCTATACCTCTCAGTTGTGCCATTGTTGAAAAGCACATTGCTATAAGAACAACCACCAGGGAGCCAATTGATCAGCTAGAGCGTCTTGGAAGAACAATGGTCCTGTGTTTCTGAAGCTTCTAAAATTGTTTTAAAAATTCTAAAATGTTTCTAAAATGTGTGTCTTCATTTATGTCATGGAGTTAGTCTTTTAATAATTTGATAACCCCCTCTTCTCTTTATCTTCTGTCTTTCATTGTCAACCCTTCTTAGTTGCCTCTTATGATATGCATAGCAGAGGACAATGTTACTGTTCTTTACTTCCTTTATAGACCATGCAACACATTTGTCATATAATTTCCTGTTTGTAATGTTTCTTGTTGAATTATTTAGTATTGGGCTATTATTATTATGAAATTAACTGCTGAAATAATTGTTGTAGCTTCACATGTGCATATATGTTATTGTGAAATGCTACATCTTGCTCTTTATATGAACAGGATATAAATTCTAGTATTTGATCATTGCTACCTGTTCTTATGTGCCATGATTTTATCCTCTGCTATTTGTTTCTTCTAAAACACACATTTCTTTTGGTGAGTTGTGCTTATTTGCAGCTGATTGTTGCTGTTGTGTATATAACTTTCTTACCATGCTGTTTAAATACAGTTATTAACTGATGATTTTGATGTCTGAATTTGTATATTGATTTGTATAACATTAAAAAAAAAAGAAGAAGAAGAAACGCGCTGGCGTTTGTAAGTTGTTAATTGATGGTTATGATAATGTATCAGTTTATGTGCATCGGGGGAGTCGTGGCTGAGAGATTATGGTGTCTACCTCAAGCTCAATCCCTGCATAGGGCTGGACATTTTTCTTATAATATCACACGGCTTTGTGATCTCTTGGGCAGTGAGGCAGGAACCTAGCCTTCTCAGATAAGGACAAAAAACATTGGTCCAGTGTGAAAGTTGTGCACGTTAAAATGTCCCACGGCAGTTGCAAATCGCAATGGGTAGGCCATAGGACTGCTGCCCTGGGAACATTGTAAGGAAAAGTAAACCTACCCACGGGTGGACTGAGCTGTTGCCTCAGATGAAATCTGTCACGAGGAAGTAAACCTGACAGGAATGCTGAAGTCTGACACACTGACCTCTGAGTTGCATAACTAGGTGGGATTCATTCCCCTTGAAAGGGGACAGAAGTAGAATCTGTATGCCAGTTTAACAAAGACAAACAGTGCTGCATGTTGTTAAGTGATGGTTATGTTGTCTGAGTGTTGGTCTGTACGCCAGTTAAACAAAGACAAAAAGTGCTACATGTTGTTAAGTGATGGTTATGTTGTCTCAGTATGTGTGTAGTGGTTGGAATACCAGTTTAACAAAGACAAAAAGTGCTACATGTTGTTAAGTGACGGTTATGTTGTCTCTACGTATGTATTGGTCTGTATGCCAGTTAACAAAGACAAAAAGTGCTACGTGTTGTTAAGTGATGGTTATGTTGTCTCTGCATGTGCATTGGTTCTACACCAGTTTAACAAAGATAAAAAGTGCTACATGTTGTTTAGTGATGGTTGTCTCTGCGTGTGTATTGGTTCAATGCCAGTTTAATAAAGACAGAAAGTGCTACATGTTGTTAAGTGATGGTTATGTTGTCTCTGAGTGTGTAGTTGTCTGTATGCCAGTTTAACAAAGACAAAAAAAGTGATGTCTTGTCTCGTTCTTTACTTGCGCTGGCCTACAGCTGTTCCATTTGATGCCGTTAATTCTCTGACATGTCTAACGCGTCGTCTGCTAGTTGTGATTGTCGATCCAGATTGTATGATTTAACACATATGAAACTGATGTTCTTGCCGTTGTTTCACTGTGCTGACACATCCGGTTCGTAGGTGACGACCCCCAGTTAATCTATCTGTCACAATCTCCTGCAACAGGATGAGATTGGCCGTTGTCTAAGGCCCCGATGATTTTCAGATATCACTGCGTAGTGTAGGATGGCTCAGCCGCAGGTATAACAACACAAGTCATTACTTTATTTAACAACTATGAGTAACTGGAGAACATCAATGTTGTGCACACAAACTTGTTTAATCATAGATGAACATGGTGACATGCAGAACATTATTCCAGGAAGTTTCGTCGTACAGAATACATCGTCCTTATGAATGACTCTAATATAATATTGCCTTCTCCAGGCCTTATTAACATATTGCACATAGACAGTTACGCCAGGCTCTCCAATAGGCCGACCAGAACTCAGTCCTTCCCTGTCTGCTCAAGACTTCGACTGACTGCTCTCGCTCAGTCCAAACCACACTCTCCTGGCTCGTCTTTTTCACTCAGCCCAAAACTCCTCTGTCCAGAACTCAGACCTCTACTGTCTGGCTCACAACTCCACTGTCCAGAACTCAAGACCTCTACTGTCTGGCTGAAAACTCCACTGTCCAGAACTCAGACCTCTACTGTTTGGCTCAACACCCCACTGTCTCTCTATTTTCAGACTTGTCTATTTATTCCCTCTTCTCAGTCCTCCCACGAAATGACATTTAACCCTAATTTGCATTACATTTCTAGACTTCATTTGTCTTCTAGTTTCCAGTCATGTTTTCGCATCTAATTACTGATTCCCTCTTAACCCCGTACGTGTTCTAACAATCTAATATTTCTGAGCTATCACAATTTTCTCTATTGTGTTTCAGGCCCACCTTAGTTTTGGAATTCCTTAATCTATTTCTCTGACCTCACATCCACTCTAATCTCCTCTTAACATCTATGACCATTTGTTGTCAATCTCATATTCTTAAGTAGGACAATCATCCCCGTTATGCCTAGATCCACGCACGTTACACTGATGATATCTCACGTGTTCCTTCTATCTCCCCCTCTCTCTCTTTCTCACGCTCTTGGGCGCGCTCTCTCTATCCTCCCCAGTCTTCGAGGTTGTGAGGTCCAATACCTAGCCGTTTCTGGTAAACGCAAAAAACAGGAGGTCCAGTGTACAAGTTGTGTACGTAAAACATCCTACAACAGTTGGACATTGCAAAAAGTAGGCCACAGGATAGTGCCCTGACAAAATTGGTAGGAAAGTAAATCCGCCCCCTTGTAGATGGAGCCGGCTACCTTGGGTGGAATGTGTCTAGAACAGTGGTTCTCAACCGGTGGGGAATCCACCCGGGGGGAGGGGGGGAGATTTTAGGGTTTCCAAGAAGGGGGGGGGGGTGGAATTAAGATTATTTCAAGATTGCGTTAATACAAGAACCTATTACTTGATATTGTTTTTTCCTCCATACTTTACGGTTCTGTGCTTTTCACCCTTCAGAAATTCGTTTTATAACTTAAGTAGACCCGTAAATCACGTTTTATGTAGACGTCTAGACTTGTTCTAGTATGTTTTATTAAATTTAAGTTTCAATTTTTTCGTATACTATGTAAAAAAGGGGGGGGGGATTTATAGGGAGGAAATACGAATGGGGGGGGGGGGGGAATGAACTTCTGAACATATGGTCAAGGGGTGCATGGGCCAAAAAGGTTGGGAACCACTGGTCTAGAAAAAATAAACCGTACACAAATGCGTGTCGAAGTAGGATACAGTGTCCTTTGAGGTGTATAACTACACACGACTCACCCTACATGGAGGAAATGAAGAAAGAAAGTCTAAACCAGTACAAGTGTTTCATTCTGGGTTGTGCGATGCAGTTAAACAGTTAGTTGCATATCCTTTACAGGATGTTGCAGTCAGCATCAGCATTTTTTTCCTGCTGTGATCTCTTGGCAAGTGTACGTTCATTAGTTTGCCATTGATTTCTGCGCGACCGACACATATATCATTTGGTAGAAAACCAACGCAAAGCGGTCTGCGCCCATATCGCTTGCAGCTGTGTTTTGAACGCGGGTATGCGGGATCACGAACTGTGTCCGTAACCTTCGCCACGGAGCGGGCGTGCGATGTTTTTGTTTTTATGTTGCATAATACTTACAGGACGTTGCAGTCAACACCAGCATTTTTCAGCTGCTGTTGATGTACTAGGCAAGATTACGCTCAGTAGCTTTCCATTGCTTTCTGAGCTCACATACCCCGTAAGTTACCAAAGCGGCGAGAACCGTTACTGATTTTCGCGCAGGTTACGTTCCTCACTATTATATACGGAATTACGGAGAAAGACGTTAACACCTAGGCCAGGGAGCCGGCCGTGCGATGTAGAATATAGAAATATACGTCGCCGGGTATGGAGGCCACTTGTTAACGCCAATCCTTAAGGATAGCTCTTCTCAAAAGTTAACTCAAGTCCACTTTACGTAATTATTATAATGACTAGAATCCGCTAAGCTTCCGTGCACATGGGATGTACAGTAAGTGCCTACATGCCATATAGTTTTTCAGAAACGGTTAAGGCTCCGGTTCATTGATCTTGTTTGGCACATCCCTGGGGCCCGCCGAATTCACTTTGAGAACCCCCGTAGTATAGGACAAGGTATGCCGCCAAACAGTGCTCTATAGAGCAGATGTGTTCAACTGTGAAATTCGTTGTGCACCACTGTTCTTGAGGCCTGGGGTTTATTTTATCTCTGAAGTGTGGCTTTCCGGGCGGTCACGCTGTTGACTCGGTATTGTGCTTGTCCTGTAGAAGGGAGTGTTGTGTCTGCCACTTGCACTGACATTTGTGCATTTAATAACTGGTTGTGAGTGTGTGTGTCTGTTTATTCGTACGAACTTATGTAATGTGTGTGTGTGTTCGTGCCGGCACGCGCGCGCACACAGGTGTTTGTATAACTGTGTTGGTGTTTTTGTATGTACTCGTGTTCATTCCACACAACGGTCAGTTGGACACCAGCGTTAACTTCTCGTTTAGGAAGCAGTGGTAAATTTCTGAACGTAAAATCACCAAATAAATCACGAACCGGGACTGGGGGGGGGGGGGGATTCTGCGTCTCGCATGTTGAGTACAAACACATCGGAGTTTAACTGGTTAATTTACAGACAGCCAGTGACAGTTTTTGTTGTAGCTTGCCCCTCAGTAAGACTTCAATGTCAATCTTTCTTGACTTGCAAATGGGAACACGGGCGTTGTTTGCTCATCTTTTTGGCATAAGCTTTCCCTGTGTCTGTATCTCTCTCTCTCTCTCTCCCTCCCTCCTCCCTCTCTCCCTCCCTCTCTCTCTCTCCTTTTCCTGTACCTCTCGTTGTTATCGTAAGTCAATACCCTCTTTCCAGTCCATCTTTTGATGATATCCCTCTCTTCTGTTCACCTTACTGCATTAAAAGCATTAATGGCTAACAAAACCCTGGTAATACTGAAACCAGACAAAAGGAGTGGTGTAGTATTGATAGACATGCCAGACTACCAGAGTACAATGGAAGAGATTTTATCAGACGAATCTAAATTCGAGTTAGATCAAAAAGTAACCAAACAAGTCGGAGGACTTGGATGCGAAAAAGGAGGAAAGAGATCTAGTCACTTGTGAATGAGGGTTCATCAGTGAGGCCACTGCAAAAATGCTCACACCACGCGGCTCCCAAACTCCTCGGATGTACGGTCTACCCAAACTTCACAAGTCCGGACTCCCGCTATGACCGATCCTATCCATGGTAAACTCTGCACAACATCGGATGGCGAGCTGGCTAGCTGAAATTGCAAAGCCAGTACGACAGTCCTTCGATCCAAAAATACTCAGAGATACATTCTAACTGGTGGAATTATTGGATACTATGGACATACATAATAAACACATGGCATGCATGGATATAGCCTCCCTATTTATCTACGTTCCATTACACGAACAGTAAAAATAATACGTGGACGCATTAAAGACAAACAACTAAAAGTAGGCATAAGAATATCTGTTCTGGAGAGGCTATTATTACTATGTACCGCCTTCATAAAATTCAGTTTTCTAAAAGTCATACCGCCATATTGAAGGTTGGCCAGTGGGGACTCCTCTTGGTCCTGTTCTAGCAAACATCTTTATGGCACGTTTAGAAGAAAAGAGATCCTCAGACATTAAAAATTTGGTTTTCTACCTTCATTTTGTAAACAATATAATAATAATTATCACAACAGACAAGCTACACGCAACATCATTTCAGACCATAATGAACCAGACACATAAGAACATCTCTCTATCTATGGAACACAAAAACAACGAAGCGTTGCTGATCCAAGACATTCTAATGAGACGCAGAGCAAAAAGCACAATTCATAGATCGGTGTACCACAAGGAAACATGGACTGGCCAATACTTAAATTTTCAGAGCTTTGCACTTGTCCAGTACAAACGGGGCTTAGTACGGACATTTTTTTTGACCAGGTCAGGCAGATATGCACCCAGGACACACTGACAGAGGAATTTGAAACTATGAAGAAATGCCTTACACTGAATGGGTACTCCTCAGGATTTATAAAGCGCCACTGCCAACAGCCTAAACCAAAACCCGACGAAACTTCAGTCCCTAAACTCAATGTACTTATCCAGCTAACCTTTCGAGGAGGTGACATAATGCAACGTCTACAGGACAGGCTCATTACAGCAGTCGGCCAAACATTCTATACTGCAACTCCAGTTATTAGGTACAGAACTACACATATTCCCACTCCAGTAGTAAAAGAACCTGCCCCTCTGTACGCCAAATCCAATTGCATTTACCAATTCACATGCAGGTGCCAGTCTACCTACTTCGGCAGAACAGAGAGGCACTAGAACAACAGGGTAGTCGAACACACACCCAATTGGATTGACAAGATAATACGCAAAGGTGATGGGAATCTGGCCAAGCCGACACATCACAAACCTCCTACATCATCGATAGGACGGCACGTTTTGGAAGCCGGTCACATGATTGATAGAGACAGTGAGTTTCGTGTGTTGTTTAACACACAAAATAGTAGTTTGTTAAAGTTTGCAGAAGCCATCATGATTAATCTGCATAGGCCAATTTTGTGCAAACAGAAAGACATGACAGTCAGTTTAAAATTACCGTGGTAGACAGTTGAAATTGCTGTGCGAACATGTGCATATTTCAGCTTGTAGGATTTATCTAGTTACCTTTATGTGATTTAGTTTTAGTTTTAGTCGTTAGATCAACATCACGGCACACGGTTTAACCCATAAGTGCTCCGTTTTCCTCCTAACTCAAACCTAAGTCTGGAGAAACTCAGTTCAATGCACGAACTCCGTTGCATCGGCGAGGATCCTGAAATACTTTGGGTAGATTTTTAACTCGAAATTTTGCCCCGGCTGCGCCGTTAGGCTACTCTTTTTCGATTTCCAACTGCCAAGGGATTTTTTACATGCGCAACTAATACACACGGGCGTCCGATCTCACTACCCAGAGACTAGGGGAAATTTTATTACTGGAAGTCCAGGTGGATTTTTTAAATAAATCCCGGTCCTCACCGGGGCCTGAACCCAGGACCTCCAGCACTCGAGGCAGACACCATACCTCGAGACCACTCAGCCCCCCGTATTTGTGTGATTTCTGCAGTATGTACCTCTCGAGATGCAGTCACAAGTGCCAGGCACAAAAATTGTGCAATCTATTGTTTGTGACTTCGTTATTCAAACCTATGGAGATTCGTGTGCAGTGATTATGGTTCTGTGGAAACTCCTAACGCCAAGAACACATTCGTTATCACGGTGTTTGCACGGCCTATGTGAAAATCACAACTTTCAGCAGTTGTTTTCCATCGATTTCTGTTGTGAGCTGTCTCTTTCAGCTTTGCCCAACGTGTTAGCTTTATCTTCTATTGTTTCTCTTCAGGTTCTTTTTTAGTCCCAGTTTCAAGATTGAGCGATATTATTTTAACGTGTTTTATTTGGTTTTGTTTTGTCAGTGGAAGTGGCAGTTTCAAGTGCACGAACCTCTTGAGGAATGTTGTTTTGTTAAATTTTGTGTGTTCAGAATGGTATAGTTTGTTGTCTGTTATGCTTGTTTTGTGAAGTCATTTCTTGTACCCAAGACGACGCAAAACATTGTTCAGTGAAGCTGAACACGTGCAATTTAACAGATCGGTGATTTTCAATACATTAGCTAGAGCGGTGGTTCTTAAAAAAAACAACAACCCACACACACACAGAGAAGAGAAAGAGAAAAAGAAGAGAGACAGAGAGTAAGTAACCCTCCCCCCCCCCCCCCCCCCCCCCCAAACTGGCTCCTTTATGAATCTTGTGTACCTTAGTGACCGTCCCAACCCGGATTCCTCACTTAATTGATATGGCAAGAAATAAGAGACTTTATAATATGCATTATTTATTAACAGTTTATTACATTAAGACAAAAAAATATTAACTAACAAAATGAGATACATGTAGCACAGATAAAATCGTGTCATAACAACACACACTGTCTAGGGGCGGAATATATCGTGCAAGCAAAAACAGATTGTAGTAATTTGTCATACATGTCATTAGATACTTGGCAGGAACATTGAGAATATATTGTGACGCCGAGAAGTGTGACACTGGCGAGCCTTTAATGATTGTTATGTTTAGAAATATGACCTTGAAATATGACGCATATTTGTCATCGTTGGTAGCTCTGCCCAGAAATATGACCTTGCTGCCGTCAGAAATATGACGCATTTTTGTCATCGTTGGTGGCTCTGTCCAGAAATATGACGCATATTTGTCGTCGTTGGTATCTCTGTCCAGAAATATTACCTTGCTGCCGTCAGAAATATGACGCATATTTGTCGTCGTTGGTAGCTCTGCCCAGAAATATGACCTTGCTGCCGTCAGAAATATGACGCATATTTGTCATCGTTGGTAGCTCTGTCCAGAAATATGACCTTGCTTCTGTCAGAAATATGACGCATATTTGTCATCGTTGGTAGCTCTGTCCAGAAATATGACCTTGCTGCCGTCAGCAGTGTGACGCACACTTGTCATTCATTGTAGTTCTATATAGAAATTTGGCATTGCTGCTGCCGTCAGAAATATAACACTTATTTGTCATTAGTGGTAGATCTATATAGAAATATGCCGATCTCCCTGGTGAAGGATTTAACGACTTTCTTCGTAATCCCGTATATCCACGTAGGGGAACACAGCTGCGTGAGATTCGGTAGCGGATCGCCACGCGTTGGTTACTTACGGGGCTATGTAAGCCGGTTGCTGAGAAAGCAATGGCAAACTATTGAGCGTAATCTTGCCAAGACATCAACAATAGCGGTAAAATGATGGTGTTGACAGCGATGTCCTGTAAATAGGATATGTGAAAAAAAAAATTATAGAAATATGGCTCATTGGTCGTAAGAAATGTGACCCTTTGGCCGTCAGAAATGTGACCCTTTGGCCGTCAGAAATATGACACTGTTGGTCGCGATACAAATGACACTCCGACCGTTTAAGCTGATGACAGGACTGCCCGATAGCTATGTGGCCTGCACAGGGAACCACTGGAACAGTTGACAAATAAACACCGATCACTTTACACAGGGGACGCAGAGGTGTTTCCAAGGCACCAGGGCCGGGTTATGTACTGGCCAAGACCTATTGACGCGTCCTCGTCGAGCGTCCTGGGCAACAGGTCCCTTCGGGGTCCTGGCTAAAGTCAGTAGGATCGCCGATTCCTCCGAAGTCGGAGAGTGTCTGCCTGTACGGCGAGGAACCACCAGTCTGCACACCAATAAGCCAGACATGGGACAACGGATACTCACGCAAAACTCAGGTCCTGTATGACATCACACTGATGTTGGACAACAGGATGTCTTCATCCGACATACAGGACTTCGCGTTGGAGCTCAAGCCAACGAACACAAGCAAACAAGCAAGCAACTTTACACAGAAAATAAGGAACAAAGTTTACTGCATATCCTTTACAGGACGCCACAGCCATCCCCATAATTTTCTTTGGTTGTTTATGTTTTCTTGACAAGTTTACTTTCAATAGTTTGCCATTGCTTTTTGAACGACCGGTACTCATACCATTGTATGAAAACCAACGCAAGGCAGCCTGTTGCCGAATCGCCCGCAGATGTGTTTCGAACGGGGTATGCCGGAGTACCAATTGCGCCCGCAACCACTTCGCCCAAAGCCGGCTGGGCTCCCCGGCGCGGAATCGATCAAGCTAGCGATAATTATAGCTGGTTGATCGTTTAGAAAAGGTGCAATAGCTTTCGGGAATGCTGTTATTTAAATGCCCATGATGCTTTCTGGTGTGTTTTATTGGGAAGGGAGAATCACCAGGTTCTTCGTTAATGCGTTGTTCTGATCCCCTTCTGGCCAAAAAGAGACTTCGGGTCCAGAATTAGATATTACCGTGGCTCCGTCATAGAACGCTCAGATTCCTTCCTTTTTGCCTGACCTTCCCGAAATCCTAAACCTACCATACGATACGGTGTGCTCGGGTGATGCCGTGCCCTGATGTAAACCACGAAAGTCAAACAATCCCGTGCAGTTTGTAAAACCCATTTGTTACTGTCTACCTCTAATGTATAAACTCCATGACAGATACTGTCGTTTGATTTTTAAGTGTTACATCTGCACATATACTAGATCGCAAGATTCCGCGAATCACCCAGGAATGATCTAACGAGACTGGTCGGGTCCCGGGTCAGGGAAAAGAAATAAACCAGGTATGCCGACTACTGGGGGTTGAAGATCTTCTGCCATTTATATTTTATAGGTGGTAGTGGCAAGCTGGTGGTCTCTATATTGAGTTTGGCGTGCAAGAGATATCTGATTCTACTGTGGTTATTGTCTGTCTGGAGACATGTTGATAATTTTACCATACATAAAATAAAGGTAACTGTCCCCACTCTTTGCTTGTATTGGGTGTATGGTGTTAATCTCATATAGACCAATCCCCGCTTGATAAGTGATGTAGCAATATCGAACCGGCCGCCTTTTCTTTCCACAACATTTTCTGGTACCTATTTTTATCCAGGGTATGGCTGGAAGCCCAGGCTAATTAGAAAAATATCCGCGTCGATGGGGATTCGAATATATGACCATGGGACGGGCAGGAAAGTGCTAGCCACTAAAAAGTCGCTTAAAAGTCGACAGGGTCGACTTCATTGCACCGGGTTTAATCCCACACGGCTCGGTCTCTTTCCACAGCGCGGAAAGCGTCGCACAAAGCACGAACTCCGTAGCTCTGGCGACAACCCACAGGAGTCTCCGAAAAATTTGACCCGTGAACAGAAGGACACGGTCCGGAATCGAACCCACAACCTTCGGAGCCCGAGTCAAACGGCCTGACCACTTTGCCACGAAGACTCCCACTGCGCCACAAAGGCTCCCGGTGATATTTAGAAGGAGTAAACCCATGCTAAGAGTTCAGCCGACTGTGGTTACGGACACAATTCGTAATCCCACACCCATCCATCATGTGCCATGTCAATAAGCGTGGGCGGTCATGATTCCCATTTCACTCGATCACCAGTCATGGATCAGCTCCGTGTTCTTGACCCAACCATGCTACGTGGCCAGGCCATCCAGGTATTTACTTCTCTGTCTTCCCATTGTTCTCTTCCCCTCTATCTTGCCATTTGTCACCAAGTTCTCCAATTTATTTCTTCTCATAACATGTCCAAAAAGTTTTGACTACGTCTAATTTCTCTAATCAGTTTACAATTTTCATTTGTCTCTTGTAGGACTTGGGCATTGGTCTTTCTGTCTGTCCATGGTATTCTTTGCATTCTCCTCAGAAACCACATTTCCACAGCTATAAGATATTTTTCAGCGTGACTGTTCGTTGTCCACGCTTCACATCCATACAAAAGCACAGGCTCTATGTAGCACCTCAACACTATTTTTCTCGTAATAATTGACATTTTTTTTTTATTGGTCAGTATGTTTTTCATCTTGCAAAAGGCTACCTTCGCCATGGCAATTCTTATTCTAATCTCTTCAGATGTTATGACTGTTCCGAGATAATTGTACCGATTCACTTGTTGAAGAATATTCCCATTACTTGTATATTGTGGTATTTCCTTCATCCTAGTGACGACCATAATCCCAAATACCGCTTTCGAAACTCAACCGCAGGCAATTTGGCAGCAGACAACATTGTGTTGGTTTTTATAAAATTGTTTGAATACGGGTCACTCAGAAAGCAATGGCAAACCACAGAACGTAAACTTGCCAAGAAATCACAAACAGCCAGAAAATGTTTGGGTTCATCCTGTAACGGATATGTAACTAACGTTTTAAAGGGCTTAAGGAACGTGACGATGACTATATTCTTGCCACGTTAAATACCGTGTTATATTCTAGAAATTAGTAACGTAAGTGACAAAACTACTGGTCACGATTGTAGTTTCAACAGAGTGAATGCCACGTTTGCGTGAAAGCGGTGATGTAAACACTTCTTCCTTGCTAACAGCTCGGGAAGACTAATTTCCTCGCGGAAAAATGCAAATTGCCGGCACGCTAATTATTAGTGTTGTTCAGCGTGGAAGGTTTACCGTTTCATTGAAGTGTATGTCCGGATGCGGGAGTACTTGTAGAGATGGGGAAAACAGACACGCGAGTCTCTCTCCTTGTGATCGGCAATATCATCCTTATCAAGTGCCCGCCGACTAACGTACTTGTTTATGTTTTTTCCCCACATCTTGCAATCTTCAACGGCATCAGTCAATCAATTTGTATGCGGACTCATTTAAGTGCGGTGACAAAAGAATGTTTAAGAATCTGTTCTCTCTCTCTCTCTCTCTCTCTCTCTCTCTCTCTCTCTCTCTCTCTCTCTCTCTCTCTCTCTCTCTCTCTCTCTCTCTCTCTCTCTCTCTCTCTCTCTCACACACACACACACACAACAGTGCAAGAAATGACGCTGCCACTTTCAACAGTTTATGATAAGTTCGTCTCTGTTTACATCCTCTTTCAAAATATTAAGATTACGCATTATCCAATGAATTTTCAGCATTCTTCTGTAATACCACACCTCTCCTGCCTAAAAGGATTGTTGTGGCTTTGCTTGTTAACGAATATATAGGTTGCCGGTGTAAATGGAATCGTTTTGCCTGGATTGAACCCGGTCAACAAATACACGAAGAAGTCGGATGTGTCAGCCGAAAGACTCAAATATCGCACCTCTGCTGTAAACAGGCACAACGCAATGACGTCCAGAACGGACGGAAGAAAAAGAAGAGGCAGAATCGTTTAGCATTTCTTCTTTGCCTAGAGCCTAGAACGAATTAACATAATTGAGTAAACAACATGAAAGGAAGGCCGTGAAAAGTGTCTCATGTTTGCTCGTATTAAATTCTACTGCTGTGTGCTGCGTGGATTGTAGAAGCCGCGTATTCAATGTAGTTAATTAATGTGTATATGCGTAATTATGTATGCACGTATGCACGCGTGAGTTCTGTATTGTTGACCGCGTATGCATGTATTTAAGTAGAGGCTCGATTTCCCTAGTGTGTGTGCGTGCGCTCGCGCACTCGATTGTTCGTGTGTGTTGTTGTTGTTTGTTTTCTTACAACCGAACTAAAAATGTCATAGATTTTATAACTTTATATGTGTTTTCCTTATTTTTATTCATTGTGTGTGCGTATGAAATTTCATTCGCACAGACAACAAACGTTAGTAACTATGCTAATATACAACTCCCTGTATATTCAAGAAAAGCAATCGTGAAAAAGTTCGAAACTCTGATTATTACAAAATGTTTATATTGCTTAACAGCTAGCAATTTCTGCATTGTTTTCTTTCGTTTCAGCAAGCCATGTGCATAGCCATTCATACAATGGTGTGTAACTTTTCGTGTTTTCTCCGCATGTCTCTTGATGTCTGAGCTTGTTTGTTTTCTGCTGTTTGGTGTCGTCTGCAGTCACGGTAACACATCTGTTAGAATTGCCCCTTTCCGGTGTTGAGGGCATGAAGTAAATAGCCGTGAGGTTGCCTTCTTGTCGTACTGCCTTTTTGTTGTATTGCCTTCTTGTCGTACTGTCTTCTTGTCGTATTGTCTTCTTGTCGTACTGCTTTCTTGTTGTATTGCCTTCTTGTCGTACAGGGCCGAAAGTCGCTGTTTTTATTTCGTAAATAAACTATTAAGTACATTAATTTTGTTTATTACATTCGTCCTCGTAATATTACATTCAAATTTGAGGAAAACCAGAATTGCTTTAGGAATTAATTCTTCCCAGGTTACTGTATTTAAATGTTACATTGGCCATACAGCACTAAAATATTAAGAAAGTTAAACAGTTAAATATACAACTGGCGTAAAATTTGTGGGAAAATAAATAAGAGCGACATAGAGAAAAGATACAACATAGTCCGTCACAGTGAGACTGAGGTACGAGTATGAAAACTGTTAGAGTATACAGTTGTGGGGTGACTTCATCATCCACTCCAGTCCTAAGACAGGTCTTATTTCAATTTTAATCATACACAACACATCTGGTTCTTGGATTGCAGTGGACTGTACGTCGAAGAAAATAAGATTAGTTCAATCTTCGTCTTTTATGCTATGAGTGGGAGGGACAACCACTGTAGTAGACCTTCTTCCTTACTGCTGATACTCCAAACTTCAAGTGTTCATACTGTGGCTTTTCGTGAGGTTAAAAAAAAATTAAAAAATTAGGCGCTTCTCTTTTTAGGACGCTGCAATTAACCCCGGCATTTATTGCCTGTTTGTGATTCACAAGGCAATAGTACTTTAGTAGGTGACTAAAGCTTTTTGAGCGACCGACTCATCATACTATCAATGCAGAGAGGTCTGCTTTCACTTCTTCCGCAACTGATTTTTAAACCTGTCGTGAGGCACTTACAGTAAATTAATATGTGGATTTAAAAACTGTGCACCACTAAACATGTAACATCAGGCTTAACATACGAAACAATATATGTTTCCTCCATCGGGATTTGTAAAGGTGTTTGATTAAATTTATCTGTATCTAAGAAGACATATAGATATATTAAAATAATATAGAAGACAAGAGGATCTTTCATAGTATTGGGACATTTGTAGAAGTAACAAGAATTAAATGTAGCACCAAACTTTGAATATTAAACTCCGACGTTAAATCAGGAGTGGAGCACTGTATGGATCAGAACACGGAGAATGAGTATATCGGTTATTAATAAATAACAACCATGTGGTTAATTGGTCCCTGCGCTGAATAGGACAGAAATGGTATGACAGGATCATCAGTGTAGGGCTCATGAAGGGAGATAACAATACTAGTAGACCAAGAGGTAAAGAACAGATAGTTGGCTCGGGATAGGATACACATTGAGAGTACTTGATAATAGTACAACCAGATAGCCCTTTGTGTGTAACACACAGAGCCAACGAAACAGTGGGATACCTAACACACACGGAGACGAGAGTTAGAAACATGAATAATAGGGGGTGAGTACGGGCGGAGCTGTGTGAGACTGCAAAAGTTAGGACGGCCTGGAATAAGTTGGCTGAGGGCATATGCTGTACTGTAGTTTAATGGGAAGAAGTTCTAAGAGTGCACTTAAGCTCGTAGAAACATTGATCTTGGAAAAACTTTGCGAATCACTTAGAAGTTCAAAACAATGCATTACTTTAGTGAATTTAAGAAACAATATATTGCACGATTTCTTGCCTGGCATATTTCGCTGCATCTCTTCAGGTGCATAATGCAGAGTTATATATCAAAATAAGCGTACAAATCAAATAAATCTTTGGCTGAAATACTAAGTACATAGTCGTTGAATGTTGTTCGAAGGTCGAGAACGTTGTCCCCCTACGGATGTCTAACACCTAACAGGAAGTACCTCCTGTTGACATTGCAACGACTGAAATCGCCTAATAGATAATGCTTCGATATGTTTGCTCAAATTGTTTATGGCGTCTGTGTTTAAAAGGACTTAGAAGTTTCAGAAGGTTTCAAGGGAAGAGACCCAAAGGTGAAAACTACCACTATGAAGCATCACGTGGGTAACATTGTTAAAGAGGTGGAAATACACAGTGAAAATTATTACTGGGAGGAGTCCAGATTTCTTTAGTACACTGTGACACAATGTAAAACATTACGCGATAGGTTGAGAATCATTACCAAGAGCCAACTGCACCGCACGCGTTCCTAGGGACTGGAAGAGTTAAGCACACGCTGGAAATCAATTAAAGTAGGATTATCAATTATTTTAGACAAAATAAAAGATATTAAATTCAATAATAAAGCAAACACAACTGGCGCAGTTTAGTGGCTACGTGATTGTGAAAGTGTGATGCAGAAATGTGGACAATGAGTAAACAATGTCAGGATAAAACGGAAGTTTCAAGCTGAACATAGGAGGAACTGATGAATGTAGCTGTGAAACTGGTAACATGAGGCTAAACATTTGCTGCAAGAGTGTCCAACATATCAAGAACAGAGACAATTAATTCGGCCCACACCCTCTCCAAACATGCCCAGTAGCAGGGACATGCTGCGAGTATGTAAAATGTTAGGACCATCATTTTGTTTAAGCCTGATTGCATGGTGGAATAGGAGGCCAATCTTTCCCTCCCACAGACTGCGTGGAATCATCGCCCGACCGCGTTCTTGCCATTGTCAGAGAAACCTCCCAAGGATTTCACCAACACGCTTGCCTACATACGCGCCATTTGAGCATTTCAGTTCATAACTGAGAATCTGTGGATATGTCAACAGCCCAAGTTCATGCTGTTTTCTTTAAATATATTCAGTCTGACGTATGAAGGTGTACGAAGAAGAAGACAAATGACAGTCCGACTGCAGGTTTTGAAAACTCTCACGCTAACTACAGATAATTGTTTGCAATTGTAATTTCCCATATTGTCTGGTTGTGCCTAACATTAGCAATTTGGTTCGTCTTTACGGGGAAAGTGTGTACAAACTAAATTCACGTGGAGGTGAAAGAGGGTACTGAAAAGTGTATCCAGAAGCCACTGTGTGATAGAGAGTGTGTCCTAGAGATGGAGGTGAAAGAGGGTACTAAACATTGTATCCAGAAGCCATTGTGTGATAGGATCTGCGGAATACAAAAGAGCAAGGTCAGTAATAGCAGAAGACAAAGCAGCGAATAGTTGTTTACGGAGTGGAACGTTTGAAGTCGTGTAGTCCGATTTGATTCATTCATAAGCGTCTATGTAATGTGTATGGAAGTTTTGCAGTCGACAGTAGTAGAGTCAGTCGCTGGGTTCAGAGAATCAAAGAATCAGGAAGTGGAGATAATGAGCGGCCACGTCGGTAGACGTCCAGCCACAGCCACCAACGCAGACATGTTGAGATGAAAAACAAAAGAGCAAGGACAATACTAGTAGAAGACAAAGCAGAGAATTGTTGTTTACGGAGTAGAACTTATGAAGTCGTGTAGTCCTATTTGATTCAGTGCCAAACAAAAGGTAGGCGTGGACCAAACACAGTACACAATCAAATGAACAAGTATTATAATGTTAATTTCCGTTCACTGAACATTGGAAGTGCCTAGGGTATTAAAACACAAAACAAATAAAACGACTACCCTAGTAAGGCGATATATCGTCCTTCTGTTCAAATGTCAGGTCACTTTTGGCTATATATTATCCTTCGGTACTGAATAAGTTAAGGTACATAAATCATAGATCACGATAGCAAAAACATTGCAATAGTATTTGTTTAAAGGCAACCGTTGCAATCACGTGAATCTACGTGAGTCATACAACAGCAGAATATAGTTACAGGACACGCATATAATGATAGTTGTTTTACCTGAGCTGTAGCTTAGTGGATGGTGAGACGCGCAGTTTCATCATTCCTTGTCACTTATGAGTTGAGCATTCGAAATCATTTGCGGGAGATTTGGTAGCACACCGCTTTGGGTTGATTTCAATGGAATGAGGTGTCGGCTGTTTCAGAAGAGCAATGGCAAGACTACTGAACAAAATTGCCGAGTAAATTACAAAAAGCCAATAAATACTGGGGTTGATTGCAACGTCCTGAAAAGGACATGCAACTAACTTTAAAAAAAATAATTTAGAACGCATGCCAAAACAAGATTTATCATTATGCTCCGAACACCAGGCTTCACGTAGAAAATAAGAGAGACATAATTACATTATGCCACAGGCGCGAAAAGTTACATTAAGTGAACAACAGATTATAGATAGCGTGTTTGTGTTTTGCTATAATAAGATTCTCCAGAGGCTTATTCTGGCCCGTTCGCTGTTGTTTTAGTGTTGTTTGTATCTTCCGTGTACTGGTAGGTACCAAATCTAAAGCATGGACATTTCGCTGTTTTTGTTGTATGGTTCCAAAATACATTTAATGTTTTAAATCCAGCACATGTCCAGGTAATTGTACAGGTATACTTCCAAGTCATGTACTGCTGCAGGATTGCAAGTGATATGGTTTTATATATACTATACCACGGCGGTATGAGGTGGGGTGACCAGCGCCCTTCTTCGCCAACTTTTGTGATCAGAGAAATCTCTGGTATCTATCTTTAGCCTGTCCCTAGAACTGTATGTCAAACATACACTTTCCTCATCAACATACGATCACACATCTGGACCCGTGTTTTATCCATAATGACAGCCAGGAATCAATGTGTGTAGTACACTTGGGAGTCTCCATGGCCAAGTAGTTAAATCACCTGCCTCGCGCTTTGAAAGTCGAAAGTTCGTTCCCCGGCTCCTTCATTCGGTTCATGCGTGCGATTTTCTTGGAGACTCCCGAGGTTCGTCGCTGGAGCTACCTGCTCTATGTGACGCTTTCAGCAGGCCATGCTACGGATAGAGGCATAGCAATATGGGACAAACCAGGTGCAATGAAGTCGATCTTCTCGCTTTTAATCCCCGGTTTTATTAATTGAACTCACAAGTTTCATTTAGTGATGAGCCATTGATGTCGACATAGCATGAGAAATAATTTCACAGGTAAATATTGCCGCTTAGAGGAGTACAAGAAAGAGATCAGAGAACATACATGAAAATATGCACATTAAAAACTATGGGCATACTAGGATTCGAATCTCCAAATGTCATTAGCAGCACGCGGAGGAACTAGTGTGCTTCGATGCACAGCCGTCTAGACACTCTTCTATGAGCGTGTATCAAAACATATACTTTAATGTCTCATGCAAATGCGTATACACGTCTTTTAAGGATCGCAGTGTCTTGGACTTGCGGCGTCATTTTTTATTTTAGTTTACATTTTACGTTCACTCGTAGTATACATATAGATCTACAAGCACTTGGAGTCAACGACTGGCAAGAGAAGGTCCACCAGAGAGACGAATGGAGACGGCTTGTATCTGCAGCAAAGAACCTCAATGGCTCGGAATGCTGAAGAAGAAGAAGAAGAAGAAGAAGAAGAAGAAGAAGAAGAAGAAGAAGTTCACTCTTAGGCCTGCTACGTGTTACGTGCTACTACTTCTAATACACTGGACTGATTTTGCGTGCGGATTAGCTTTCCCTATTACCATTGTCTCTTGCCATCTGGCGATCCCACTCCGGCTTCAGAGATGAACGGGAATCAGAATGAGGACAGCATTTCCCGACCAAGATGTTCACGGCGTTCACTTATACCGTGCGTCCGTCTCTCTGTGAGAGCACATACTTAGCACGCAAACACAAAGGTGAACATTTAGAGGCTCCGTTGACACGTTGGAAACTGCGAAGAGTAGATCGTATTGGCAACGGCAACGGCAAGATTTCAAGGTTAGAAAACCTATTCGGAACAGAACGTTTAAGGTGTGTGTCAAGAATGGAAGGCATATCTAAACACAAATAATGGGCTGAGAGATTTGTCAACTCAAAGGTGCAAATATTGCAAACTGACTCAACGCAACTTATGCCATAATCTTCTCTTTGATTTTACATTTCGTAGCATATCATTTGTCAAATTGGCATGTCAGAGTTCATTTCTACTGTAGCAGTTTGTTTGAAAATTTCAAGTTCGTGTTCGCGTATGGTATATATTTGGTGTCATTTTCACCAAATGAGGAATTAGCATTCAGTTGTAATAATGTCATGTTGAGTTTGTTTGTTGACGAGAACTTTCTAGCAGCAACACCCATTCTGTCACTTGAGGTTGTATTCTTGTAAAGCTAACTCTTTCGGATTTCCGTTTTTTGTTTCATTAAGGTGTGTACGATTGTGCGCAAGTCTCTAATTACAAGGATTCGCTTCCGTGTCTCTAGAAGTTTATGAGGAGCCAAATTGAAGGTCTAAAGGTGGCCTAGCTTAACGTGTGGTTAAAGCTATTTGCATAAAAGGATACGCGTTTCTTGTTAACGTTTCAAGCTAACGAAATTACAACTAAAAGTGGTTTTCTGAAAGTGATCGCATTTCTAAAGCATTTTCCATCTCCTCAAACTAAATTACAAGCTCGTTTTAAAAAGCTCGCTCTTAAATTTCTGGTGTGCTGATGTCGAGGTAGCAGATTCAACCCTTACAGCGGTCAGTTGGACTAAAACGTCGACGTGTCGTTGACGTGGGGACGTAAATCACAAGTACTTCAGAAGTCAGAGAGGGTTCGCCTGATGCTGAAAGACAATGGTTGTAGGGAAAGCTAATTCAAACGCAAAAATCAGTTCAGTTGCACTGGAAGGAGTAGGCATGGGTATGGACTATGCTTGAGTTTAAGGCGAGCTAAAGCAAAAAACAAAACAACATATTTCCATCTCCTTCCACTAAATGACTAGCCTCACTTCTCGTCACTGTCCCACGCCTGTTCTGTGTCTGAGTCAGCGCCGTGAGCAGTGTTGTTCTTGTTCACGCTTGACCTGAAGGCAGGAGACGGAAGGTTATTTAGTCATAGGAGGGCCACACAAAGGATCTGTTGATATATTTAATACGCACGGACAGGTTGGGCGAGGACAGGACAGGCAACAATTGTGCTTACAGTTGAAAAGATATGTCAAGTCATTAGTTTAGGCGAGTGAGTGGTTGGTGGTGGTTTATTTTGATTCTTGACCTCTCTATGATCTTATGTGTGACAGACAAATTTGGTACAGATCATCAAGTGTGTCCGCCATTCATCTGGTCGTATATCTTCCTGATCATTACATTGTTGTATGACTTGTGCCGCTTTCTTTAACTTCCGTAAACCTCAGTTTATAGATCTATCTTTTTTCCCCCTCGCATATCCTATCTACAGGACATCGCTGTCAACACCAGCATTTTACCGCTGTTGTTGATTTCTTGGCAAGATTACGCTCAGTAGTTTGCCATTGCTTTCTGAGTGACCGGTTCACATACCCCCGTCAGTAACCAAGGTGACGCGATTCGCTACCGAATCTCGCGCAGCTGCGTTACACTACGTATATATCTGTCTATGCATGTTTAATACATTCTTTATGGCTCCTGTTCTTCTCCTGCGTGCCCAATTCTAAACCCTTTGAAAATAAAGATTATCGTTGGTTCGTTTGTTCGTTCTCCGCCTGCTCCTCCATCGTGTGTGCTTAGATCTCCCTGCAATCATTTTACCCTTTGAGATCCAGAGTAAGGACTTTTTAATAAGGCTATTATGTTTTCTCAGTTTGTGTCCTCTACAGCCCCAGTGTCTTTCCCCCGTCCTTTATTGATTTGTTGCAATATGTTTCTCTTCACGCGTCCTACAGTGGTGGTTATGTCTTAGAATATTAGTTTCACAATTCTGTGTAGATACCAGTTAACGAATATTTTTAGTTTAACCAAAGTAAAGAGATCGGCTCCGTGGCGAAGGTGTTGCGGACGCGGTTCGTAATCCGTATACCCGCGTTCGAAACACAGTTGCGCGCGATTTAGGCAGCAGACCGCGTCACGTTAGTTTTGCGTTGGTATCGGTGCCGGTGGTTCAGAAAGCAATGTCAAGCTACTGAACGTAAACTTGCCAAAAGATGACAGCGACAAAAATGTTGGTGTTGACTGCGATGTCCTGTAAAAAGGATATGGAAAAAAAAGTACAGAGACAAGGTCTTAATTCCATTCAGCACCCAAGTCTAAAAGCACAGTTTGAAATAAATAAGGAGAAATACACACCCGATAATGTCACCTTTAAACGGGGAAGAAAGGAGTTCAACCCCCCACTCTTTTGTATTTGAGTCTCTCCTCCTGTTGTGTCATACGTGGGTAGGATTATGTTAATGCGTGGAACCGCAATATGGTGGTGTGGGGTATTTTCTGGAACCTTTCTGTACCATGCAGTTCTCCGTACGCTCATTGGTCGTCACTCCATGCACAAGAGGCGTTGCTTTAATTCTCTATTATCTCAGGCAATTGCTACTGTAAAGTGATGTTGGCACTTATATGAGTAAATATTCTGTAAAGTGATGTTGGCACTTATAGGAGTAAATATACTGTAAAGTGATGCTGGCACTTATAGGAGTAAATTGACTGTAAAGTAATGTTGGCACTTATAGGAGTAACTATTCTGTAAAGTGATGTTGGCACTTATAGGAGTAAATATACTGTAAGTGATGCTGGCACTTATAGGAGTAAATATTCTGTAAAGTGATGTTGGCACTTATAGGAGTAAATATACTGTAAATTGATGTTGCACTTATAGGAGTAACTATATTGTAAAGTGATGTTGGCACTTATCGGAGTAAATATACTGTAAAGTGACAACTGTCTGGGTTATACAGGTGTTAACATAATATCTTTCTGGACAGAATGAGGTTCAGTAACACTTATCTGGGGTATAACTATTATGGGATAAAATGAGGCTCAGTGATAACTCTGGGACAGGATGAGACTAAACAATAACTATATGGAGCAGAATGAGGCTCAGTGATAAATGTCTGGGACAGAATGAAGTCCAGTAACAGTTGCCTGTGATACAATGCTGCTCTAACCACTGTCTGAGGAAGTTAAACAACAGCCGCCTGGCTCAGGGTTGAAAATCATCGTGTCATATTCTGATCGTGTTACTGATTGATGTTATGTGTCTAAATATTGTGGGTGTAATGTTGTAGCTCACCAGCTTTAAGAATGTGTAAACTGGTGTGTTAGATTGCTGTTTAAAACTATCCTCGTTCCGCTTTCTTCGTCGCCGTCGTTGTTGTTATCGTTGGTGTTACTTTTGTTGTTTTAACCATGCATGTGCGGTTATAGTTATATGTCGTTTATATGTTCATTGAAATGCATATTTGAATATTTGACACATATTTATGAAATTGTTGGTGACACATTTTCACGCAGCATTCTTGTGTGTGTGTGTGTGTGAGAGAGAGAGAGAGAGAGAGAGAGAGAGAGAGAGAGAGAGAGAGAGAGAGAGAGAGAGAGAGAGAGAGAGAGAGAGAGAGAGAGAGAGAGAGAGAGAGAGAGTGTGTACTAACTGATATTTGAAACAGATCCAGCAAGGAGTTTTCTTCTTCTTCTTCTTCTTCTTCTTCTTCTTCTTCTTCTTCTTCTTCTTCTTCTTCTTCTTCTTCTTCTTCTTCTTCTTCTTCTTCCTCTTCTTCTTCTACTTTATCCTCCATTGGGATATAGGCCCACAAGCAACTACAGTAAACTTGCCATTGTCACACTATCATTTCTGTGTTGTTCATCTGAATATCGAGTTATATATAAACCTTGTACGAAATGACGGAGTCTGCAGAAGATAATGCCTTGACTGCCATTCCGGCAGGCAAACTAGGCGAATTCTGAGCTTCCCGTGCGGGGTGTGCAAGACTTGTGTAGGTTACCTACCATCGTCATGAAGAATTGCTGTGGCTATCTTGCAGTTTGTCCAGCATTAAAAGGAAGTTAAGCGTCCACTTAGTACTCAGTCTGTCATTACAGCCTGTAGTACCTAGCAGCGTGGGGCGGTGGTGGGATAGGAGTTGTGAGCCTGAGCAATTAAGGCCACTTGGCCAGTGCAGTCGTCACGAACTGTGCAGGTTAGGATTTTCTTCTACACCAACCAGACATAAGAAAATCCATCACTTTGCAGAATATCCGAACCCCTCCGACTGCCTATCCTCCTGATATTGTAACACAATAACTGGTGTCAACGAGACTCTAGGAAATCAAACATACAACATCATATAGGTGGATTGTGACAGCCTTGACAGCGTAACAAATATTCAATTAGGAACACTAGCATCTATAATAGCGAGGGAGCCGCGGTAGTGTTGTGGCTAGACTCCCGCCTGCTGGGCCGGTGCTCTTGGGTTGAGATCCGCATCGGGGCAACTATTACAATTTACCTGGCCTTCCGGGTCGACCCAGCCTAAAATGGGTACTACTAAATGACATGGGAAGTAAAGGCGGCCACATGACCCACCGAGCGCCGAATGGTCTATACAAATATGATCTAACATCATATGCCTAATGCGCTTATGGTGTGTAAACAGGTCTTGTATATTTTATAATGATGATGGAAATGTTCACGCCGCGGAGTGATACTTAAGTGAAATTAAGAAAATTTAAACACAGAAGGGAGGGGCGAGGACAGGGCTGCGAGTGGTGTAGAAAGAATACTTCATTGATTAGATATTTTGACACCGCGGAACCTTAGGTCTTTCTGGTACAGAATTAGAGCCACACCGCGAACTCAATCAGCCAGACAGTAGGGTGCGGCCGCCAGGGAGCTGTAGATTAAGGCGTCAGAAGTCGCAGGGAGGTACTTGGTGACCCACTTATTGGGTGGAAAATTGGACATCGGGGGAGGAAAGGAAACGCGACAGGGCGTAATGAGCCAGTTGGCATGAGAGGATATATAGAAGCAAGTGAATGGCCTTCAGGGATTAATTACGTGAGATTCTGATACCGTCCTTATGGAATAACATGGTAGCACCACTCGAGTGTCTGAGTGACATACATTTAGTAGACACTATTATATAGATGCAATCATCATCAGCATGTGCACTGCCAGCTGGCGTAGGCGTTCGTGTCTCTCCACAGGTCTTGATATTTGGTGTTCTGTGCGAACTGTTGATATTCCTTTATGTCACCGTCTTAGTACATTCAGTATCATTTTTGTTGGTCTGCCTCTGACTCTTTTACCATTGATCTTTCCAGTTGTCGCGACGTTCTGTAATCTTTCTCTTCTCATTATATGACCAGTGAAAGCTGTTTTGTCTCTTTCTTATTGTTGTATATAATGTTCTAGTTTCATTAGCCTGTCTCAGGCAGTCGTTGTAGTTACTCTGGCAGTCCAAGGAATTCGCAACATTCTTATCAGGAACTACATCTCTATTGCTTCTTAGTTCTTCCTAATTTGTTCAATAATATAGATTGAATAAAGATACCCCTAGTATGTGTGTCATATATATAGTATATTATATAATGCAATCTAAGTGGCGCCTGTGTGTTACCGAGACCCAAAAGGAACCTGCCTTGCATGATGTAAGGAGGGTTAGTGTGTAACTGGCTACTATCCTTAGACAACTTTAGCTGGAAAGTGCAACCAATTATCAATATATCTACATAGGGCTTGGCGTTAGTTGTTTGGGGCCTATGTTCTGTTGGAAGATGAAAAGAAGAAGAATGTAGGTGGGAAAATAGGTACCCCAGGTACCTATATGTGTGTGGAGAGAGAGAGAGAGAGAGAGAGAGAGAGAGAGAGAGAGAGAGAGAGAGAGAGAGAGAGAGAGAGTATATACTATATTATATACTGCCATCTAGGTATTACCCGAAGGATTTCTTACGTGCATTCACTGGACGGTATATTATCCGATGCCATCCGGATATGCTTCTGTAATTGTCACAGGTTTAGTTTTTTCACGTTTCCAAATTTGTAATAGTATATTTTACACGCGTCCCCCTTCCTCCTAGTACGGTTGTTAAAAGCCAGTTAGGAATGTTAACTATAGTCGTGAAACGGTAACGGCAGGTTTCTAGCCCATCTGGCACTGCCAGTCAGTTTGGCTACCTTCATGCTTCACGTCTGCTAACTGATAACACCTAGATACGCTTCGGCCAGGTTTCATCGACTTTGTCCGCCCCTTACACATAACGGAACCAGCAGATTCGTTTCTTCTTCTTATGCTAGTTTCGACAGTCGTCACTCCGAGGTAAAGCAAGACGGATATATAATCAGATTGTAACGGGCACCATTAGTATTGGAACTCTACACTGGCTGGTGAAGATGAGGACTGAGCGTTTGTGGGAATGCCCCGAGTGCAGTAATGTCGGTTCTTGACTCTACTCAACATCTCCCATTGCAGCAAAGGCCATCAGCTAACTAATTCCAAGCTCTCCAATCCTTAGCTGTCCTAAGCAGCTCCGGCTACGTAATTGTCTCCCCATATTCATTTCTGCGTTTACTTCCGAGTCGTTTAAATTTATGATTAACCCTTAAAGGGCGTACCGCGGTGTATCTATTTTGAGTTTTCCCACACTCTAAAAGTGTCGGTGTCCGTTCTTTTCATTTTCTGTTGTATAACCTACTTTGCTGTTGTTCGTGGATATAAAGAGAATGTGCACAGTGCTGAAATTCTCTGTCTGTAATTTTCAGGAAGTATCTAGAGCACTTATGGGGATGCCTGTATGCAATGAAAATTACCTTTGGTCAGAAGTCAGGAGAGAAAGAATGTTTACAAATTATAACTAAAAATATCGCATGTTTGATAAACTAAAGATAAGATCTACTGATGAGTGTAACTGGAATTGGTAACATGACAGCTAAACAATTGTTGAAGGAGTGTCTAACATTCGCAGAAAAGATGGAACTATTTTGGCCTATACCGCTGCATGTGTGGACAAACCATGGAGATGTCAGCAAGCTCAAGTTGCTGCTGTTTTCTTTAGCTCCATATTGTGGTCTGAAGGTCTTCGAACTGTTATAAAACAAAGCGAACCACTTGGTCACAAATGCTGATTCCCGTCAAAGTTGCTTGGAAATATCGGCCTCCAAATACTGACATTTCATTCTGTAAGAGTTAAAACCAGATCCTGCCTCAACAGTCAGCGACTCTTCTCTGTGGCTATCGTCCCAAAACGCCCTCCCACACAATGTGCTGTAGAGATTGTGTAGAATTGTGAGTAAGACCTTTAACCACGCATGCAACAGATTTCGTTAAAACAAATGTAGCCAGAAGAGGAGATAGATTACGTCTTAGACAGAAGACAAGCGAAACTTAACTGCCAAAACAGGGTTCATTGTGCTTTATGTTGTGAGTCATAAGTGGCTGAGATACCTGTAGCGTTAACTGACATACCGGTAATAGCTCTTGGCTTTCGCAACTGTATACGGTCCTTAATTATTTGATGGAGAGAAAATACGGTCGTATCATGTCAGCCTAACGAGGTAGCTGAGAAAGGCTAATAGTGGTTTTAGAATATGCATGGTCCCACACGGCATTAGCAGTTTGATAGGCAAAATATCAAACAGATGCTTGCTTGCTTGCTTGCTTGTGTTCGTTGGCTTGAGCTCCAACGCGAAGTCCTGTATGTCGGATGAAGGCATCCTGTTGTCCAACATCAGTGTGATGTCATGCAGGACCTGAGGTTTGCGTGAGTATCCGTTGTCCCATGTCTGGCTTATTGGTGTGCAGACTGGTGGTTCCTCGCCGTACAGGCAGACACTCTCCGATTTCGGAGGAATCGGCGATCCTACTGACCTTAGCCAGGACCCCGAAGGGACCTGTTGCCCAGGACGCTCGACGAGGACGCGTCAATAGGTCTTGGCCAGTATATAACCCGGCCCTGGTGCCTTGGAAACACCTCTGCGTCCCATCAAACAGATAAATCATCGAAAGATAAATATATCGGTGTGGATATCATATGAGAATGACCCATGTAATGTGTACGCAACGTCTAGTGATAGAGTGACTTGCGTGTTTCAATGGCCTCAAGAGCTATATCGACTGTAGCGAAACTACTGGTTGTGGTAGTGTTTCCCATATCGGACACGTCAATGGATGGGGATCAGAGAAAGAGATATGCAGACCAGCTGCTTTGTAGATAGACTGGGGGAGGTCAAAGGCTTGGGAAAGCAAAACCGAAAAAAATGATTGTGGAAGTCGGATGTACTGAGTCATATGCTTGAAGAAACAGGCCAACGCACTTAATAGATGATGATATGAGAATGGAATGTTGACATATTACTGACAAGAGCGTACAACGGAAAAATGTCTGAGTATAGAGCCAGATGAAGACCAAGACAACAATGCACAGACATCTAGGTTGCCAATTTTTTTTTTTTAAATGTTGCATATCCCTAACAGGACGTTGCAGTCAACACCAGCATCTTTCATCTGCTGTTAATGTACTAGGCAAGATTACGCTCAGTAGTTTGCCATTGCTTTCTGAGCGACCGGTTCACATACCCCCGTAAGTAACCAACGCGGCGTGATCCGCTAACGAATCTGTCGCAGCTGCGTTACTCACGAGAATATATGGGATTACGGAGAATGACGTTAACCACTAGGCCAGGAAGGACGGCTTGCCAAACAATATATACCCTTTAATGAATTTAAACAAAGATGTATTGCACGGTTCACATACCCCCGTAAGTAACCAACGCGGCGTGATCCGCTAACGAATCTGTCGCAGCTGCGTTACTCACGAGAATATATGGGATTACGGAGAATGACGTTAACCACTAGGCCAGGAAGGACGGCTTGCCAAACAATATATACCCTTTAATGAATTTAAACAAAGATGTATTGCACGATTTCACGCCTGGCATATTTTTCTGCATCTCGTCATGAAACGACATTTGCTTATTAACCATCAAAAAGTTGATAAGCAAAAAAGCATTTCGATTATTGTAATCGACAAACAGTAATCGATTGCTCAATTATATCGAAGCATTATCGACTAAGCGATTCCAGCCGTTGCTGTGCAAACAGAAGGACTTCCTGTTAAAACTTAAGATTTCCATGGGGATAAGATACTCCACATTTGAACAATATCAGTGGCCGTGCACTTAGTATTTTAGCCTACATATTAAACGTGTATTAACTTTATATCATATACAACTCTGCAGTGTGCGCTTGACGAGATGCAGCGAAGCACATCTAATGTGCACTAATCAAACACGAATACGATACTACCGAGGTAACGAATATGGCATTGAAACGCAAATTTATCCTTGGCAATTGAGTTGAGCTAAGAACCGACATCACTGCACTCATGACATTCCCATACGCGCTCCGTCCCCATGTTCAACAGCCAGCAAAGAGTCATACTACTTATCGTTCCCATCGCTATCTGATTGAATGCTCTCCTGGTTTTCCCTTTGTTTTGAGATTCTTCCAAAACCCCCTCCGATCCCCCGCCATATCATTCTTTCCACATACGGGTTCTCAATCTGACCCCCTCCTCCTTCTCTACCAGGCCCCACAGACGCCCGACCACCTCTCCCATGTTCATTGGTAATCTACCACCAAGAGATGCATTCCCTGCCAGCCTATCAGCCTGTTCATTCCCCCACACTCCCGCATGGCTAGGGCAAAAAATCCATACAATTCTCACAATATGTGACCTCTTTAGCGAGGATTAGCTATCCCAGGTAGTTATTGCTTCAACTTGTTGTAATATCTAAAGTGGGACGCAGGGGTGTTTCCAAGGCACCAGGGCCGGGTTATATACTGGCCAAGACCTATTGGCGCGTCCTCGTCGAGCGTCCTGGGCAACAGGTCCCTTCAGGGTCCTGGCTAAAGTCAGTAGGATCGTCGATTCCTCCGAAGTTGGAGAGTGTCTGCCTGTACGGCGAGGAACCACCAGTCTGCACACCAATAAGCCAGACATGGGACAACGGATACTCACGAAAACCTCAGGTCCTGTATGACATCACACTGATGTTGGACAACAGGATGCCTTCATCCGACATACAGGACTTCGCGTTGGAGCTCAAGCCAACGAACACAAGCAAGCATATATCTAAAGTCGTCGTCACATGATTAAAACTGTTGGTCTAAGCGAGTTACGACGATAAAAAAGACTGAAAAGACGGGCTCAGAAGGGAGTGAGTAGACACACATGCACGTAATCACATACACAGAGAGAGAGAGAGAGAGAGAGAGAGAGAGAGAGAGAGAGAGAGAGAGAGAGAGAGAGAGAGAGAGAGAGAGAGAGAGAGTATGTCTTGTTTCAAAAACAAAAACCGGCAAGTTTCCTTAAATTGACGCCACTTCACATCACAAACTTGCGAACTAAATGAAATCTGATGCCACGTACACTATACCGTTGCACTGTCGTTGGCCAGTGCTTATGGAGTGACGAAGGCAGTTTCACAATCTCGACATAGCAGGTTCGAAGTCAGACGCAGGAGCAGATCGTTTTGCTTTGATTTTCACAATGCTATGAATGTCGGCCGTTCAGAAAGCAAAGGAAAACCACCGAAGTAACATAACCTAGAAAATCACAAAGTTAGTTGCATATTCGTTACAGGACGTTGCAGTCAATCCCATCATTTTTTTTGGCTATTTATGATTTCTTAGCAGGTCTACTTTCAGTAGTTTGTCATTTTTTTTAAAACAACCGGCACTCATAATACCATTGTATGAAAACCAACGCAATGTGGTCTGCTGTCAAATCGGCCGAAGCTGTGTTTCGAACACGATCTGCGGGATTACGAATTGCGTCCGTAACACTTCGCCACAGAGCCCGCAGAAGACGCCCATAAATTATGGGGTTGATAGCGAGGTCCTGTAAAGGTCATGCAACTAACTGTTGTACTCTACGAAAGCGTTATATATAGTCACCCATACAAAACAGCACTGAAGCAACAGGTACAGAATGAAACGTCAGTGACATATGTAATCGTGTTGACTCACTGACACGAGACATAACGTACCAGCGTGGCCTATACATCCAGAACCGTAACATCTTGAGACTATGCGCTACACGGAACTAAACCGTTGCACCCCTTGTCTTTGTTGAATTTACAAGACAGGAACATGTTCCCCACGGCGGGAACTCTTATTGCCAGCTGATTTAAATGTGTAACTCCGGGAGAGAAAACAAAACTAAACAAGAGTTGCTGCTTGGAATAGACAGTACCTGGTTTCTTTTTCTTTTCTTCGTGGCTAAATGTTTGCATTGTGAGACATCGTGTCTCGCGGTCCATAGCTTTTTTGTAATCCACGAATTCTATGTTTGAATATCATGTTTTCAGAACTTTAAATAGAATGTCGTTTTCATATTCTAGCTTGTTACGATGTAAATTTGAATGCCTTTTTTTTTTTAACGAAACAGCGCATGCTAGCGTTTCTTTCTTTCTTGTTTGTTTGTTTTATGTTTTATTTTGCACATACTGTTTTCATAAGTTTTAATACATTGCCGTTTGTACATTGCAGGCTAGTTTATGTATTTATATGTTACATTATTTAATAAGTGTTACTTTTTTTGAACAATGGATATATATTTTTGAATTGTTTTATGGTTGAGTGTTCGCTTCGTCTCTCATTCATGTTTGCACATACTGTTTTAAGAAACTTACATAGAATGTTGTTTACCTATGTTGAAGATGTATTTTTGAACTTTTTATAACGAACCAATATATATTTTCGCGTCCTGTCTTTCTATTTCGTTATTCCGTTTGTTAACTTTTAATACGTTATCTAACTTTGTGAAACTGAAATGCCATATTTATATCCTTTCCTAGATACCAGTTCCATTTATTGTAAGTACTTGGTGGATAAATTGGCGTCCATTTTCTAGCATGCAGCCATATATTGAATAATTTCTTCGCCTGATTTCTTCGTTACAAGAACGTTCTGTTGTAATGAGCTTGTTGTCCCGTCTTGTATACTTATACAGTTAAATCTGCATGTAATCCCGATTTATACTTTGTTCCATTTTATTTCACTATCTTATAGTTCTGAACTTGTTTCTTTCTGTATGTCAGGTTATAATCTCTGCTGCATTCTGCTGTGTTCAGTTACTGATGTGTGTGGTTTCAGTTTGATTCATTTCTTTTGTTGAAGTTGGGTACTTTATGTTTGCAGTAGCTTTTATCAACCCGTTGTTTGGGAGTAGCGCAAATATCGATTGTGTGACTGCATGTGTACAGTGATGTCTACGGTTAATTTTCGTGTATTAATAGGCTATTCTTGTCCTACACAGCCACGTACATGAGTATTATCTGTTAAGTATTCCACATGCACATACACACCACAGAGACAGAGTATAGAGATACACACACGCGCAGACGCGCACATAGGCTTGGTATAGACATACACACACAACGTACTACACACACACACACACACACACACACACACACACACACACACACACACAACACAATGAAAGAGTCGCAGTGGTTTCTTGGAAAGAACAGCGACGACAGTTATTGTTCCTGGAAAAAAGTCAGAGGTAGACCAGCATGAAGATGGACACAGGCAATTGCACGACACCTTGGGTACGAGGCGACAACAAATGATATGAGAGTAAGATACTTTTTTTATGGTGGGGGTGGGGTGGGGGATGTGATGAGGGGGGGGGGCGTTCTGCAAAGAGCCTGCTACATGATGATGGTCATGATGATGATGGTGGTGGTGGTGATATGAAAATGAACGAGTCGGGACAACATAATTGGCGTTCGGGTAAACACTTGTAATAAACAAAGTAGTTCCCCCCCCCCCCCCCCCTTCCCCAATAGACACTTGTAAACAAACTAATCCACTATAACTGCACGCAGTTCTTACTTGTAACTAAACATGTACTAAGGGATGGCTGACGAGGCTATGCGAGCAGCGCCGTTTCTTACTAATTCTTCTCATTACCTGTTGTGACTACCTGCTCTCACTGTTTCCTCTCATTACCACGTCTCATTACCTGTTTTGACTACATGCTCTCACTGTTTCCTCTCACTACCTGTTCTCACTACCACTTCTCATTACCTGTTTTGACTACCTGCGCTCACGATTTCCTCTCATCACCTGCGCTCACTACCTCCTCTCATTACCTGTTCTAACTACCTACTCTTACCTACTCTCACTACCTGTTCTCCCTACCTTTCCAGGTTCTGGCCGAGAACAAAACAGTGTGACTATGTGCCGACTAGATACCGACAGTGAAGTTACATACACACTGCCGTCAGACTACCACCTATCAATTAAGCTGTCCAGAAGACACATTGAAGTAATTACCGACTTTCACCATTGCTTAGTACATTGAGCAAGAAGACACCCGAGATGCGATCCTTCAAAATAGTTGACAGTCCCACCAGCAGCTTAACTCATTCTGTGCGGGCAACGCACCATGCGTTGATCTTTTATATCTTCTTACGTTGATCTTTTTATATAGCCGACGGACTTTGCTGTCTGTACACTTTCAGTCGCAGATAGTAATTACGTTTACAAACTCTTAGTTGTTACTTGAAATGTTTTTGTTTTTGCTCTGACTTTAACTCCTTCAGCGTATATGTTGTTAGATTCACATTAAAGATGGTGTGATTCACATCAGTAACAAGTAAAGGGCCGCTTTTTAAATTATGAAGTGAATTGTGTATATGATTCTGGCCCCACATTCTTAGACCAGTGGGCGTTCGGTAGCTGGTGTGATCAATACCACACCATTCGCCGTATTTGGGGAATTTCCTGGTATCCATTTTAGGCTGGTCGCAGGTACATGACAATACAATATGATCACCTTGGAGGGGATTGGAGCACATTACCACCGGGTTGGTGGGAAAATGTACTAGTCATTGCGCTAAGAACGCGGGTTGCTTTCCAGAGCAATCTCTGGTAGTTAGTTTACAAGGCTGCGTCTACCCCATTGTTATATAGGTTGCGGGGAGGGAATATATGTCACGAGGGATGACAACCAAACCGCGACAATACGTTTTTGGAAAAGATAAACACTTATTTGAGCGGCTGATTTGGTCATCTAACAAGGCTCCGACAAACAGCATACCGCAAACAGTTTTGACATTATGGAAAAACAAAAACATTAAGAGACAGACCATGTAAAAGGATACGGAGAAAGCAGAGACGACCTTTGTCCAGAAAAGTTAAAATGCAAGAGGATTATTGCACGAGGTTCTACATCACATGTCCCAATCTTCTTTTGGCAGAGCGGCTTGCCGTGGGCGGTGTATAGACCACAAACTCCAAAGCTTCAGCTACGACCCCTGGGTGGTCTAAAAAAATACACCCATGAACCGAACGACAGAGACCGTATACGAACAATGATCTTCGAAGCGCAAGACAGGCGGCCCCAGAAAACTCTTTAACCTGATGCTGAAAGGCATAACGAACGAACGAACGAACAAACTTTATTTCCAAAGGGTTAAGAATTGGGCACGTAGGTCCATCTAACATTCTATTCTGCCCTTCTGTCACTCTCTTTCATACATTATTTTATTCATACATTATTCAAGGCTAACAGACAACAGCAACAGTATAAAAGATATGCATTATAAAGGCATGGGCAAAATGCGAACTACGACTCAGTAATATTAGCTAATGGATGTTACACTTGTTATTAGCTATGTAGAATATACTGGTCTACGAAAAGGGGACTGGCTGTTATACTAGGGTTTTGTTATTATTGTTATTTCTATTGTTAAGGGGGAAGGTAATCCGTACCGAGATAGTATTCGAATAATTTGCGATTATATGTATAGGGATTGGTAATGTCTTTGATTTCTTGTGGAAGCTGAGCTGCAGAGTACGTTAAGCTTGTTTTGTATAAGTCAATCCTAGGCTTCGGAATGTGTATATTTAACCATGTTAATCATATATAACCGTGGAAGGAGAGAGAGAGAGAGAGAGAGAGAGAGAGAGAGAGAGAGAGAGAGAGAGAGAGAGAGAGAGAGAGAGAGAGAGAGAGAGAGAGAGAGCGTGCAGATAGAGCATTCTGTTGCTGTCATTATCACCTGCATAAGCAAAATATATGAAAGAAATTAGGGAAGAAACATCGTGTCGCCTACAGTATTAACACCTTTAGCGTCCCCAGGTGAGGCATTAATCTTCATGGTCATGAGATAAATGGAAGCAGCGCTGCTGATTATTTTGTTAATGGATGAGATTACCGTGATTACAGATTATCATTAAGGTGTGTTTATTTTGCATCTTTTTAAGATGCCTGTTTTGATGAACGTAATCTGTTCTCCAACTTCCGGTTACTCGTGGTTCACTTAGCCCGCTCGCCTATTGTGACTTGTTCGAAACGAAGCCAGCCGCCGTCGTTTCAACGCAGGGAATTATGGGGGAAAAGGAGAGAGCCAGCATAACCAGAACACGATCATAAATAGCAGAAGGGTTTGTGGTGAGGGAGTCTTCATCAGTTAACAAAAATAACAGACGAAGACATATGGGACAATAAAATAAGGATTTGGCATAATAATTTTATGCAAACCTCTGTAAAAATAAGTACATAAATACAAATGAATTAGAGTGCAGTGTAAGGTATTTTTATCTGGATGTGTTGGATATTTTGTGTGACCTTTACCCATGTTAGGTAAACGGTTACTAGATAGATCTAACGTCACTGTACATGCGGAGGACATGACAGTGTGTACTTTTGATTATGGTGGATTGTTAAATATACTGATTTTGGCTTGACACTCCGGCTGTGTTTACACCTTCTCTCTTATGTTCTTCCTTGTACCAGTGTCACGCCTGGTTCTGTGTAGGTGGTCTCGTTTGAGCTGTAGCTTAGTATGCTTATCCATTTTTATTGACCTCTTTATCAGAGATCAGTTGCCACCTTCACAACGACGATCGGTAGCAGTGTGTCTCCAGAATTCTGTTTCGCGGTATGTCCATACGGTATAGTATCCTCTTTCCTGTCAGTCTCTTCATCATATCCTCCAGTTTAAACATGTTTTTCTCTAGCACCTTTGCTTTCATCCTTTCCTTTTAGTTGTCTCTTTATATTCCCAAAATAAAATAAGTAAAAAGAATGTCCACATATAAAACCGCATGTCAACCAAAAATCGCAATCAACAATAAAGAAACGGCGCTGTAATCAGCTTCAATGGGAGAGTGTTCAAAGGAAACAGGCGTAGACTGGCCATAGCAATTCCGAGATAAAGCAGCGTTCAGAGCTTTTGGTACAGCACAAGGTAACACATTAAAGTAACATTTTAGAGGACGTGCGCCCTTTTCCGTTGTTGCATATGGATGTGAGTCATGGACCACCAATTTAGTCACTGAAGGAGAAAATTGGGTCTTTTGGACTTAAATGTTTTACAGAGACAGCGTTAAAATATCGTGGACCCTGAAAAGAATCAATACGGAAATTCTACAGCAGCTAAACATGGAAGAAACCCGACCCACAAACAACGTTATGCCTCGGAAAGTGAAATACCAGGGGAAGTCAATAAGTAAGTCACAAATGGCTGTAGAAAAATAACTAAATATGATAACTTGAAACCAGTTTATTTTTAGACATACATTGTCCCTGTATTTCTCAACATAATTTCCACCAACATTGATGCACTTATCCAATCGTTTTTGTCAGTCCTCCCAAACGGGCTGCATAGAACTGCGTGCTATGTTTTCTAAACCACATTTTCACTTCACATTCAACTTCGGCGTCATTCGCGAAATGTCTCCCGCCAAGGTGGGTTGTCAGTGCTTGTGCTGACAAATTTTTATCCCTTAAAGCGGCGCATTGCTGGGTAAAAAGTTACGAGGGTGAGTCAATAGGTAAGTGACACAGTTCTCTGGGATGGCAGGTAAATGAAAACAAAGCACGCAGTTCTATGTAGCCGGTTTGGGAGGACTGAAAAACGATGGGATAAGTACATCAATGTTGGTGGAAATTATGTTGAGAAATAAAGGGACAATGTATGTATAAAAATAAATTGGTTTCAAGTTATCATATGTAGTTATTTTTCTACAGCCATTTGTGACTTACTTATTAACTTACCCTCGTGCTTTGGCTATATTGAACAGTACTGTGGGTTTAAGAAGACCAATGATGGATGGCGTGGTTCTTTAAAGACACGGGTCGAGCAGCACGAAGACGGACGTGTAGGATACCATGGCATGAAAATGCATTAGATAGAACTGGTGAAAGCCGGATAATCTGACCAGCGGATTGAGATGAAAACGATGCTATGCAAAGAGCCTGCTACACCATGAAGCATTTCTAAAATATACGTTATTTGCGTAACATTGGTATCGCTTAGAAATTATCTGTTCGTTTATAGTTTGCTTTTTTACTTTTGGGATTATTTGCCATTGTTTTCCATTATATTCGTCCCGTCTTACGAAATATTATCCACTGAATTTTATTTAAAGCTCGCTCGCTTTGAACTCAAGCGTTATCCATACATGTGATTTTCGCATGTGGATTAGCTTTCCCTATTACCATTATCCCTCACCATAGGGTGAACCCACTCCGACTTCAGAAATACTTGTAATTGTAGTCTTCATGTCAAGGACGAGAAGTCAACATTTTAGTCCAACTGACCGGTGTAGGGGTTGAACCCGCTACCTTGACATCAGCACATCGGATGTTTAAGAGCAAGGGCGCTTTTCTATTTGGCCATGCCGACCTCCTATATCCACAGTGACAATTTTCGCTACTACATGTTCTGTTGAATAAATATATAGAATTCACAAGTCCCGGAACATTATTCGCCAGTGTTAATCGTGTCTCTGCCGTGCACTCTTAGATAGCAAGCAACACAGCTGTGTTCAGCTTTGCCGGCTTCCTGTTTCTTAATTTACTAGGTGCAGCATCAAGTATTTTGTCAGCTTGTTCTGGAGATGGTTTTTCTCTTTATATAAGCGTGACTTTATTACATGAATACTTTTTGTGATATTTCCCACGGCCACTATAAACTTTCATGACACTTTCTTGTTGTCATAGAAGTGTCAAGCCCTGAGTGGTGAACTGTAGATACGGCAGTGATAGGGGTCTTTCCTCTTGGCAAGTGCACTAGAAAATAGGCCACGATGATTGATAGACGATTTGTTGGTGGCTTCTCACATTTCAACAGTTAAGTTACGAATGAAAACTATCATTGATCAAGTGTAACATTTCATCATTATCATCATGTTCCCTTCAGCCGCTGTGTGTGTTTGTCCATCCATCATGTGCCATGCCGATAAGCGTGGGCGGTCATGTTTTGCCATCTCACTCGATCACCAGAGTCGCGTATCAGCTCCCTGTTTGTCTCGACCATGCCACGTGGCCAAGCCATCCAGGTATTTACTTCTTGGTCTTCCCCTTGGTCTCTTCCAGTTGTCACCAAGTTCACCAATCCATTTCTTCTCATAACACGCCCACAAAATTGTGACTGTCTGCGTCTAATGACTCTAATCAGTTTACGATCTTCGTTTGTTTCTCGAAAGACTTGTTCATTAGTTATTCTATCTGTCCATGGTATTCTTTGCATTTTCCTCAGAAACCACATTTCTACAGCCATCAGATGTTTTTCAGCATGGCTGCTCATCGTCCACGCTTCGCATCCATACAAAAGTACAGGTTCTGCGTAACACCTCAACACTCTTTTTCTAGTTTTGATTGATATCTTTTTATTGGTCAGTATGTTTTTCATCTTGCAAAAGGCTACCTTCGCAATGGTAATTCTTGTTCTAATCTCTTCAATGCATCTCCCATCAGATGTTATGACTGTTCCGAGATAGTTGCACCGATTCACCTGTTTAAGAATATGCCCATTTACTTGTATATTACATTGTGGTATTTCTTCCTTCCTGGTGACGACCATAATCTGTGTCTTCTTACTATTCAATTCTAACCCCAGTTGTTCACTGTGTGCAACAACCGCATCTACTAATTGTTGCAGATCCTGCGCATTGTCTGCAATCAATACTGTATGATCTGCATATCTAATGTTATTGATGTTTCGTCCTCCAATGCTGATTCCATTTATATCTTCTACATTTCTGAAATTTTTTTGACTGTATAGGGAAAACAGATCTGGAGACACTACACACCCCTGCCTAATACCTCTCTTAATATGTTGATATTGTCCCACTTCATTATCAATCCTTATGGCAGCTTGTTGTTTCCAATATATGTTTTTTGTAAGTCTAATACTAATGTCTTTCCCATCAATTTGTAGATCTGCAAGCATATCCACCAAGATATCGTAAACAGAATGGTTTATTAGTACGAATATTTTTTTTTTTCTTTCTGGCTTCGATTCAAAGGAGTTACGGGCGCAGTTCCCGCATACACGCTTTCGAAACGCAGCTGCAGACGATTTGGCAGCAAACCGCCTTGCGTTTGTGTTTTACGAAATGGTATGAATAAAATTGGGTGTAACTGCGGTAAAGCTGTGAAAATGTAAACAATATAAAATGACACAAAGTAGTGCAGCTTTACATAACAGATTTACGACACATACAGAGCTGTATGTCTAGTTTCTGTTGTGATAATTTGGTCGCGTCCAGCGTGGTCTGGTGGTTACACACCCGTTTCACACGCCAGTGATCCGGGGTTTGTTTCCGGGTCCGGTCAAGGATATGCACTATTGACGAGCTCAAATGAGAGCGAAACTCGAGCCTAGTGCTTCCACGTTGACGTGGATGGGCCTTAGGTTCATACCATAATGCGATCAGCGTTGCCAGTAGTGGGTTGTGCTCAATATTTAAAACTGTTTTTATTCTTTTATTACAAGGGAAATAATTTCATCTAGGTTGAAGTCTATGTTTAGCAATCAAGGGGAACAATTATAGATTTCACTATACTTGCACTGATAGCTATTTTGCAAGAGAAGTATATGTTTATTTCTGTAACAATTTTATTCATATTTTGGAGGGTATCAATTGAATGTTACCATTATAAAAGCTTTACACAATTTTGATTATTATTTAAAATTTCAGAACTAAATATTTGTGTAATATATATTGTTTAGTAAATCATTTATTTCTTTATCTGCTAGGCCGCGTCTGTCTAAACAGAAGATTGATTTACTCTGGTTTCTCTTCACAACGTATAAATCTTTCAGTTTCGACATTTACCTCTATGTACCTCTATGTGTATTTTTGGCTTTACAACCAGTGGAGTAAAGACAGGTCCGATGGCTTCAAGAGCAATGTCTATTGCGTACAAAAAGCAGATTGGACTCCATATAATTGCTTCACTTCAGTCAGTAGGGCAAGGTGGCTTCTCAACGGTGGCAGTCATCAGCAGCGCTGATGATTCTGTTCTCAGTCAGCAACTTGGTATATTTGGTCGGAAAACCATAGATGTTAAGTAGACAGAAAGGACAGAACCACAACTGTCCTGCCTCCAAGCGCTTCCTAATCTGTTAGTTCACTATATTATGGTGCGGTTCAGAAACATGCACATTGGGCGTTGATTGTGAGGATAATAGGATAACTTTGAATCTTCCAGAGTGTCGTTACATAGACGAATAGGAGGCAGGATAAGGAAAACAAAGAAGAATGACAAAAACTGGTGTTGAAGAAAACACTGCTGAATGAGATCAAAGCCAGGCGGCTATGACACATCGGCCATATCAGCATCATCAAGTTCCCTGCCAGCTGGCATAGGCGTTCATGTCTCTCCACAGATCTCAGTCTTTTGTGCTCTGGATCAACTCTGCTGATGATATTTATCCATGCCACCGTCTCAGTCCATCCAGCATCATGTCTCCCGGGTCTACCTCTAGTTTTCTTCCCCTCGATCTTTCCAGTTGTCACGATGTACTCCAATGCATTTCTTCTCATCATATGGTCAAAGAAAGCTGTCCGTCTCTTTCTTATTATTGTATATACCGGTCTAGTTCATTAGCCTCTTTTAGGCAATTGTCGTTAGTTACTCTGGAAGTCCATGGAATTCGCAGCATTCTTTTGAGGAACCACATCTCTGTTGCTTCCAAGTTCTGCCCAGTTTGTTCATTTACATTCAAAGATTCACTGCCATACAGCAAAACATGTTCTACATAGCATTTAAGTACTCTCTTTCTTACATTCAATGATAGTGACTTATTGCATAAAATACTTTTCATTTTCTTCTTCTTCTTCTTCTTCGTTCATCCGGAGTTTTTTTTTTCGGATGTGACTGCGTTGTGCCTGTTTACAGCAGAGCTGCGTTCTTGCGCCGTTAGGCCGACACATCCGACTTCTGCGGGCATTTGTTGACCGGGTTAACCTTCCCGGGGGTTTCTTAGGACGTTTGACTCTCACTGTTGTGGTGTTATCCCCCATCCCAGCTGGTCCATATAGAACAGCAAAAGATCCTGGTCAGCCCTCAAGGGAAGGCAGGGGCAGACCATGGGCATTCCCCGCCATCCAAGGAGGCTTCCATACTTGCAGAGCCGATACATAGCGCTCTGGTACTGGGCTCACCCAAGGAATCGTCACGTCCTGCACATGGCTGCTTAGCCTCCCTTCCGTATATTGGGCCTTCCGTTCACCATAGGCTGTTCCTCCGGAAACCAGAAGTATGCAGTCTGCAGATGACATCCACACATTGAGCTTTCGATTCGGACTTTCCACGTAATGGATTTGCTATCCAAGCAATATTCCATTTCATGCCACTAGGACACTTTTCCACCTTTTATGAAGCCCACACAATGGGCTTTTGATTCAGACTTTCCACGTAATGGATTTGCTATCCAAGCAATATTCCATTTCGTGCCACTAGGACACTTTTCCACCTTTTATGAAGCCCACACAGCGAGCTTTCGATTTGGACTTTCCACATAATGGATTTGCTATCCGAGCAATATTCCATTTCATGCCTCTGGGTCTTCATGCACCTTTAAATGTCAACCTGTATGTAGTTAAAGTAAGCTGCGGTCAACTTGAGCTTGTTGATATCTCCATAGAGCTTGTCCTCAAATGAAGCAGGTGTGGGCCAAAATATCTTTCTCTGTTCTGCATACGTTGGGCAATCCTGCAGCAAATGTTTTGCTGTCATTTTTCCAGTTCTACAATTACATTCATCAGTATCTCCTATCTTTAGTTTATTGAACAAGTGGTATTTCAGTCTGTTATGTCCTGTGCGGAGTCTGAAGATTGCTACTTGTTCTCTTCGGTCGAGTTTGTAATATGCATCATCCTTCCGGTGGCCTGGATGTTCTGATTCCCATTTGGTTCTATAAGTGCTTTTTATCAACCTCTTTGCCTCATTATAGGTTATGTCTATGTCAGGCTGTGGTAGTCGTCCGCCCTCTTTTGCCAGTCTGTCAGCCTCTTCGTTTCCAGGTATACTGCAATGTGATGGGATCCACTGTATTACAACTTTTTTGGATTTCTGGCATAGACCATGGAGTGCTGCTCTTAGGTCAGTTAGTTCTGTGCTGTTATTGCTCTTGAGTATTGAGACAGCTGACTTTGCATCTGTGAAGATAGCTATTTGCTTCTCTTTATTTTCCTCCATCAGGAGCATTTCTGCTGCAGTTTTCAAAGCCTCTACCTCCGCTTTGAAGTTACTTGAAAATTTTCCAGTTGCCATTGAATGTGTTTTTTTCACTCCATTTTTTAAATTTAGGAGAATTCCTCCTCCTCCATTCTCTATTGAACTTTTGGCTGATCCATCTGTATATGCATGGGTCCAATTCCTGCTTGGTTAATGTTCTTTTATGTAGTTTAGGGTTATTTCTCTTCTTTCGGTTTCATGCTGAGTGTTCTTTTTCTCAAAACCAGGAATGTTTTCTATCATCTCAGGCAGTTGCTGCTGTCTCCAAGCTGGGAAGTTGTGTGCATTGTGTATGGGCTTGACTGTTGATATGTTAAGTATAGGATCTGCCCTAATCCTTCGTTTTGCAGTTTCTACAAAGTTGCTACGCTTCAGTCTTCCCTTTCCAAAACCATTAAATCTGTTGTACATAGGGTGGTCTGTCAATCTTCTAAATTTTTCTGCTTGTTGCTGGGCTCTGCTATCTCTTCTATCCTGCATTGGTTGTAAATAAGTGATCTTTTCTAGTTCATTAATAGGCGTTGTCTTCAGGCTTCCAGTTATGATTCGCATTCCTTGGTTTTGGACTCTACTTATTTTGTTAAAGTTTGACTTAGCTGCTGTTGCCCAAGCTGCAATGCCATATTCCAGTACTGGCCTCACCCGTCCAGTATATAACTTCTTGAGAACTTTCTCATCTGCTCCCCACGTTGTACCAGCAAGCTTTTTCATGATTGCCATTCTCTGCCTTGCTCTTGTTCGATTTTTCTCAACCTGTGTCTTCCATGTCAGGCGACGATCAAAGGTGACTCCTAGATAGTTTGGATTTTCTTCATGGCGCAATATTTTTCCATTCAATACCAGCTTAGGTTGCTGAGTTTTATTTGAGAGGGAGAACACTGTGCATGTTGTTTTCTCCTCACTTATCTTCACTAGCCATGATTTTGACCAGTCCTCTAGCGCTAATAAGGCTTGCTGTATTCTGCTGTTAGCTGTACTAATATATTCTTCAGATGTCCATATGGCTAGGTCATCTGCAAAGGAGGATGTGTGTACTCTGGCTGGAAAATTTTCTGTGATGTCATTTATATATGCTAGGAATAATGTTGGTGAAAGAACTCCTCCTTGGGGGACACCTTGCTCCAGCAGCATCATTTTGCTTGTTTGTCCTTGTACTTTTGTCCTGGCAGTTCTGTTCTCAAGGTAGTGGCTGATCCATTTATACATTTTTCCACAAACATGCATGTTTTGCAGTTTTACTTTCAGTCCTTCCTTCCATACTTTATCAAATGCTTTTTCTAAATCTATCCAGACTGCTAGTGTGTGCTTTTTCTCTTGGAAGGCATCCTCTATTTCCTGAGCTATATAGGTTATTTGATCTTCAGTGGATCTGTATTTTCTGAATCCTGCTTGGTGTGGTGTTAAGAGTTTGTTTTCTTCCAGATGCCATGTTAGCCTGCCATTGATAATGCGTTCCATTAATTTTCCTACACAGCTAAGTAGACTGATAGGTCGATAGCCATCTGGTTCTTCCAGGTCTTTTCCTTTCTTTGGGACTGGTATTAGTATAGCTTCCTTCCATGCCTGTGGGACTATTCCTCTCTTCCAGCTGTTATTTAGGACTGCTAGTAGTTTCTTCTTTGCCTTGGTGCCTAGTTCTATTAGCATTTCATTTGTGATTCCATCCTTTCCTGGTGATTTCTTCTTTTTTAGGGTATTCATTGCCTGTTCCATTTCTTCCATTGTTAGATTTGCCATCATATATTCTGCTGCTGTCTCTGTATTTCTATGATGTATCTGTTTGTCTTTGATTGCTTTCTTCTGTTCGGTTGTAATATCAATGTGGTTTGCATTTGCATAGTGTTCCATTAGTGCATTTGCAGCCTTTTTGCCTGTAAGCAAGGCATTTCCTTGTTTAATTGTTATTTGTTTGTTTCTAGGTCCTTCATTGTTCATGGCTTTCACTAGTTTCCATAGTTTGTTTCCATCCCTGTCAAAATTCAGGTTTTCTGTTTTTTCCCTCCAACAATCTCTTGTTGTTTGATTTACTGTTCTTTTATATTTTGCTGAGATGGCTTTGAGAGAGATGTTTGCTTCAATTGTTTGTTCTCTCTCTGCTGTCTTCCTGGCATCTTCAACTTTGTCCTCCAAACTTTGTAGTTCTTCAGTCCAGTATGGTTTGTAATTTTTCCTCGCTCCTCTTGGAATGGACTCAGTGGCTGCCTGTATTATCGCTCTGTTTAGACTTTCCACCATTTGCTTTATGTTGCCATATCGTGTATTTATGTTTTCACAATATTTGTCTGTTAGTATGGCAAATCTGTCCCAATCTGCTCGTTTGTAATTCCAGCGGGGCAAGGGCTTTTGCTCCTGTGGAACATACTCCATATTCATTTCAAGCTTGATTGGTCTGTGGTCACTACCTGCTAATTGGTCCAGCACATGGCGATCGATTTTGTGGAGGATGTCTCCTGTGCAGAAAGCTAAGTCTGGAGTAGAAGTGGTAAGCCATCTTCTGGAGTAGAAGCTCGGTGTGTCATCCGCTTTGTTGAGTAGATGGAGATTTGAGTCTATTTCCCAGTCCTCCAATTCATCTCCTCTTTTGTCAGTATCTGGGTATCCCCATCTTTCTGAACGGCTATTAAAGTCTCCGACAATAATGCAGTTTGTGTCAGTTATTTTCATGTTTGAGAGTGTAAGGTCCTTATCTGCTGGGCTATACAGATTGTAGATTCTTATTTTCACGTCCTTTATCATTATATCAACACCTATAATTTCCGTTTGGTTGTCAGAGATCACGGATACTTCGCTGCAAGGTATTGTATTTCGTGTAAGTATTAGAACTCCTCCTTTGTGTCCTTCGCGGTCGAAACGTGTGGCCTGATATCCTCTGACTGAGAATTTGTGATTGGCGTTGAGGTGTGTCTCTTGAATGCATGCCACATCTATTCTATCTTTATGAAGACGCTGTGTTAGGGAGTCTTTCTTCTTGTAAACTCCTTCGGCATTCCACTGTAGTATGTTGAGTGTCCGGGGTATTTGGTCAATAGCTCTTAACCTACTCCTCTGTGCCTTGACTCCACAGCACAGGGGAAGGTGACCACCAGTAGTCATGGGTGGACCCCCTCGAGGCAGGGGGCCCGGCACTATCACCGCCTGATGGGACTTCACGGGATTAGCACCATATCGATTAATTTTGATTTGTGACATCATGAATTAAGTTACGTTGCACTGCTTTGTCAAGCCTGTGGCTCAGTACATCCGATTTCGACAAGCATTTATTCGGGATGCTTTCCCTAGCCTTTGACTGTCCCCAGTCTACCTACAAGGCAGCAGGTTTCACGTTGCACTGCTTTGTCAAGCCTGTGGCTCAGTACATCCGATTTCGACAAGCATGTATTTGGGGTGCTTTCCCTAGCCTTTGACTGTCCCCAGTCTACCTACAAGGCAGCAGGTTTGTGTGTCTCTTCGTCTGGTCCCTCTCCCTTGACCTGTCCGACATGGGTGGCCCTACCAGTAGCTGTGCTACCGTCGGCATAGCTCTTGGGGTCATTGGGACGCACAAGCCCCTCTACCTCGTCACGGTGGACACACAGCAGAGGGGTTTCATTTTCTGAAATACAGCTTTTGCTTGCCGTATTCTGTTCTTAATCTCTGTCGTGCATCTTCCATCTGATGTCATATTTGCCCCTAGGTATTTAAAATCATTAACTTAGTTAAGAATGTTTTTTTCGTCTATTTCCATTGCACATGTTGGTGCCACCCTTTTCTTTGATATAACCATTGTTAATATTTTATTGATCCATCGGTCATACACAAAGACATATGTTCTCGCTAGAGGACGCGCTGAAAGGAAAGGGAGGACAACGTGGCATGTGGGTGGACAAGATCAACTGACATCAAACTCGGTGTGTGTGAGTTGTGAGACTGCGTTCACCTCCCCATATCATCAAGGAGAAGACACTCCAGTGCTACATTAAGGCATAAGAACTTTCCCATAACATGTTTGGTGTATTGAGGTGCGGGAGGGGTTGCTGTAACCCATATGTGTGTGTGTGTGTGTGTGTGTGTGTGTGTGTGTGTGCGCGCGCGCTCGTGTGTCTGTCTGTCTGTCTCTCTCTCTCTCTCTCTCTCTCTCTCTCTCTCTCTCTCTCTCTCTCTCTCTCTCTCTCTCTCTCTCTCTCTCTCTCTCTCTCTCTCTCTCTCTCGAGTAGCGTGAGAAACTGTTTGTTTAACATTCTTAAACTACAGCTGAAATTGTAAACTTATCTCAAGCTAAAAGCATGTAAATAAATGATAACATGTATGTTGAAATCTCCTAAATTGCAGCTGAAGTGTTATACTCATCTCAGACGGAATATGTATGCATGAATGAAAGCTGCTAGGAAATCAAACTAGTTGCCACTGTGATCACGTGATCACCTAGTCATAACCCCATACTGAATCTATTATTCATGGCGGTCTCAATTTTGTAGCTAGTGCTTTTCTACAGAATGGGGAAGCCATCCCACGACCAACCCTCCTTCGTCGCCTCTTACGACATGTATGGCAGATTACAGTGCCCACCTATTGTGATCTGTCCTTAATTGTCCTGGTAAGATACGGACGGAGACCTGGCAGGCCACACTAGGCAGTGACCAGTGAATCAGGTGGTGAAGACAGGGCAATGAACCTGAGATTAGTATTTTGTTTATGTGCGCCAGCTCGCTTTGAACTCACGCGTGGTCCATACACACTACCTCTAGTAGCACTAGACTGAATTTTGCCTGTGGATTAGCTTTCCCTATTACCAGTGTCCCTTGGCATCAGCTGAATCCACTCTGACTTCAGAGGCACTTGTCATTTACGTCTCCAAGTCAAGGAAGTAAAGTCAACATTGCAGTCCAACGGATTGATGTAGGGGTTGAACTCACTACCTCAGCATCAGCGCATCGGATGTTTAATAACGAGTGCTCTTATCCATTCGGCCATGCTGACCTGATCTGAGAATAGAAAGGCCTTTAGCTGGATTTCACAGAGCAAAAGGAAATAGAGGAAGGCATAAAACGCACGGAGAAGAGAAGCAGAGTCGAGAATGAGTAATATGGAGAGGACGTGGTCAGGGCTGCATGGGCTAGCTGGTGGTGGAGCGGCTAGGAGTGAGTTGGTTGACGGATTATGCCCCATGGGAGTTAAAGGACAGAGAAAGAGAGAGAGAGAGAGAAAGAGAAAGGTATATATATATATACATAGAAGCATAGAGAGAGAGAGAGAGAGAGAGAGAGAGAGAGAGAGAGAGAGAGAGAGAGAGAGAGAGAGAGAGAGAGAGAGAGAGAGAGAGAGAGAGAGTGTGTGTGTGTTAGTTAACTCATGCAACAAGGAAATAATCGATCAGACTGTCTGGGATTTGAAATAAACACTAGCACTGGGATCGAGGTTAATGTAGCAACTGACAACAAGAGTTAATACAGTAAAAAAAAATTAGTTGCATGTCCTTCACAGGATGTAGCAGTCAACCCCAACATGTTGGCTGTTCGTGATTCCTGGACAAGTTTTACGTTCAGTAGTTTGCCATTGCTTTCTGAATGACCGGCTTCTATACCCTTATTTCTTTGAAAAAACCAGCACCGCTGTGTTTCGAACCCGGGTAAACGTGTTTACGAATCACGTCCGTAACCTCTTAACCGCGAAGACCGGTTGTTAGGAGATTAAAGTAGCAACCGACAACAAGAGTGAATACAGTAAGTGCGCTTCAAATATATGACAACGCTAAGACTTACGTATTTTATTGTTGCTCTTAGTATTCTTCTTTTCCTCCCCCTTTTCCTCTGCTTCCTTCTCCTTCTCCCGCTCTTTCTCCTTCTTCTCCTACTTTTTGTCTGACTCCCCCTTTCTCCTCTACTCATTCTTCTGCTGCCCCCCCCCTGCTTCTGCTTCACCACTTCTCCTCCTTTACCCGTCCTCCTCCTTCACTCCTCCTGCACCCCATTCTTCTCATTTTCCCGCTCCTTCTTCTCCTCATTCTTCATCCTCTCTTCTTCTTCTTCTTCTGTCCTCTCTCCTTTTGATCGTTCTCCTTTTTCTGCCCCTTCCACCTCATTCTAATTCTTCTCTCCTCTTTCTCCTGCCGGCCCTCCTTTTGCTCCTCCTCATTATTCTTCTTCTTCGGCATCGTCTTCTGTTTCTTCTTCAGTTGCCTGGCCTTAGCAAACATTGGTAGTTATGATTGTCCATTCGTCTCTGTTATGTAATACTAAATTGAAATTGGTGTTATTTTTTGTTATTCAGTTAATTAAGCTTTCCATATACATCTTTCCCAGGTCAAATTTCATTTCTGTTTAAATTGTGGTCTTGGTGAGTGATCTAGTAATGCCTGCAGCTGACATGTTACATCATTCATTTCCCTCTCTGTCGTCGATATTCTCAACGTTGTTTTTAAATAGTTTGATAGGATAGAAGAAAGAGGTAGGAAGATAAACATAGAATGGCATTACATTGACGCGGGATGTAGTAGACTAATTACTGTCGTTGAAGAAGTGGGTTTGAAGGGCGTCTTGGTGAGAAACTGTGACTCATAAAGAAAGGTTGACGCACCAGTGTAGATATAGTGAAGTGAAACAAGCGCCACATCATTGACAGCCTTCAGAGCTGGGGAACAATACGGGATAATGGATAGTAGATACATTGAGTAGAATAACAGATACGTTGAATAGAATAATAGATACACTGAGTAGAGTAACAGAGGCATTGACTAGAGTAACAGATACATTGAGTAGAATAATAGATACACTGAGTAGAGTAACAGAGGCATTGACTAGAGTAACGGAGACATTGAGTAGAGTAACAGATACATTGAGTAGAATAACAGATACATTGAGTAGAATAATAGATACACTGAGTAGTATAACGGATACATTGAGTAGAATAACAGAGACATTGAGTAGAATAACAGAGACATTGAGTAGAGTAACGGATACATTGAGTAGAATAAAAGATACATTGAGTAGAATAACGGATACATTGAGTAGAATAACGGATAGATTGAGTAGAATAATAGATACATTGAGTAGAATAACGGATACATTGAGTAGTGTAACGGATACATTGAGTAGAGTAACAGAGACATTGAGTAGAGTAACGGATACATTGAGTAGAATAAAAGATACATTGAGTAGAATAACGGATACATTGAGTAGAATAACGGATAGATTGAGTAGAATAATAGATACATTGAGTAGAATAACGGATACATTGAGTAGTGTAACGGATACATTGAGTAGAGTAACAGAGACATTGAGTAGAGTAACGGATACATTGAGTAGAATAAAAGATACATTGAGTAGAATAACGGATACATTGAGTAGTGTAACGGATACATTGAGTAGAGTAACAGAGACATTGAGTAGAGTAACGGATACATTGAGTAGTGTAACGGATAGATTGAGTAGAATAATAGATACATTGAGTAGAATAACGGATACATTGAGTAGAATAATAGATACATTGAGTAGAATAACAGATACATTGAGTAGTGTAACGGATACATTGAGTAGTGTAACGGATACATTGAGTAGAGTAACAGAGACATTGAGTAGAGTAACGGATACATTGAGTAGAATAATAGATACATTGAGTAGAATAACAGATACATTGAGTAGTGTAACGGATACATTGAGTAGAGTAACAGAGACATTGAGTAGTGTAACGGATACATTGAGTAGAATAACGGATAGATTGAGTAGAATAATAGATACATTGAGTAGAATAACGGATACATTGAGTAGAATAACAGAGACATTGAGTAGTGTAACGGATACATTGAGTAGAATAACAGATACATTGAGTAGAATAATAGATACACTGAGTAGTATAACGGATACATTGAGTAGAATAACAGAGACATTGAGTAGAATAACAGAGACATTGAGTAGAATAATAGATACACTGAGTAGTATAACGGAGACATTGAGTAGAGTAACAGATACATTGAGTAGAATAACAGATACATTGAGTAGAATAATAGATACACTGAGTAGTATAACGGATACATTGAGTAGAATAACAGAGACATTGAGTAGAATAACAGAGACATTGAGTAGAGTAACGGATACATTGAGTAGAATAAAAGATACATTGAGTAGAATAACGGATACATTGAGTAGAATAACGGATAGATTGAGTAGAATAATAGATACATTGAGTAGAATAACGGATACATTGAGTAGTGTAACGGATACATTGAGTAGAGTAACAGAGACATTGAGTAGAGTAACCGATACATTGAGTAGAATAAAAGATACATTGAGTAGAATAACGGATACATTGAGTAGAATAACAGAGACATTGAGTAGAGTAACGGATACATTGAGTAGAATAAAAGATACATTGAGTAGAATAACGGATACATTGAGTAGAATAACGGATAGATTGAGTAGAATAATAGATACATTGAGTAGAATAACGGATACATTGAGTAGTGTAACGGATACATTGAGTAGAGTAACAGAGACATTGAGTAGAGTAACGGATACATTGAGTAGAATAAAAGATACATTGAGTAGAATAACGGATACATTGAGTAGAATAACGGATAGATTGAGTAGAATAATAGATACATTGAGTAGAATAACGGATACATTGAGTAGTGTAACGGATACATTGAGTAGAGTAACAGAGACATTGAGTAGAGTAACGGATACATTGAGTAGAATAATAGATACATTGAGTAGAATAACAGATACATTGAGTAGTGTAACGGATACATTGAGTAGAGTAACAGAGACATTGAGTAGAGTAACGGATACAATTGAGTAGTGTAACGGATAGATTGAGTAGAATAATAGATACATTGAGTAGAATAACGGATACATTGAGTAGAATAATAGATACATTGAGTAGAATAACAGATACATTGAGTAGTGTAACGGATACATTGAGTAGAATAACGGATAGATTGAGTAGAATAATAGATACATTGAGTAGAATAACGGATACATTGAGTAGAATAACAGAGACATTGAGTAGTGTAACGGATACATTGAGTAGAATAACAGATACATTGAGTAGAGTAACAGATACATTGAGTAGAATAAAAGACACATTGAGTAGAGTAACGGATACATTGAGTAGAATAATAGATACATTGAGTAGAATAACAGATACATTGAGTAGAGTAACAGATACACTGAGTAGAGTAACCGATACATTGAGTAGAATAACAGATACATTGAGTAGAGTAACCGATACATTGAGTAGAATAACAGATACATTGAGTAGAGTAACAGATACATTGAGTAGAATAAAAGACACATTGAGTAGAGTAACGGATACATTGAGTAGAGTAACAGATACATTGAGTAGAATAACAGATACATTGAGTAGAGTAACAGATACATTGAGTAGAGTAACAGATACATTGAGTAGAATAAAAGATACATTGAGTAGAGTAACAGATACATTGAGTAGAGTAACGGATACATTGAGTAGAATAACAGATACATTGAGTAGAGTAACAGATACATTGAGTAGAATAACAGATACATTGAGTAGAGTAACAGATACATTGAGTAGAATAACAGATACATTGAGTAGAGTAACAGATACACTGAGTAGAGTAACAGATACATTGAGTAGAATAACAGATACATTGAGTAGAGTAACAGATACATTGAGTAGAATAACAGATACATTGACTAGAGTAACAGATACATTGAGTAGAATAACAGATACACTGAGTAGAGTAACAGATACATTGAGTAGAATAACAGATACACTGAGTAGAGTAACAGATACATTGAGTAGAATAATAGATACATTGAGTAGAATAATAGATACACTGAGTAGTATAACGGATACATTGAGTAGAATAACAGAGACATTGAGTAGAGTAACGGATACATTGAGTAGAGTAACAGATACATTGACTAGAGTAACGGAGACATTGAGTAGAATAACAGAGACATTGACTAGAGTAACGGAGACATTGAGTAGAGTAACAGATACATTGAGTAGAATAACAGATACATTGAGTAGAATAATAGATACACTGAGTAGTATAACGGATACATTGAGTAGAATAACAGAGACATTGAGTAGAGTAACGGATACATTGAGTAGAATAAAAGATACATTGAGTAGAATAACGGATACATTGAGTAGAATAACGGATAGATTGAGTAGAATAATAGATACATTGAGTAGAGTAACGGATACATTGAGTAGAATAACAGATACATTGAGTAGTGTAACCGATACATTGAGTAGAATAACAGATACATTGAGTAGAGTAACAGATACATTGAGTAGAATAAAAGACACATTGAGTAGAGTAACGGATACATTGAGTAGAATAATAGATACATTGAGTAGAATAACAGATACATTGAGTAGAGTAACAGATACACTGAGTAGAGTAACCGATACATTGAGTAGAATAACAGATACATTGAGTAGAGTAACCGATACATTGAGTAGAATAACAGATACATTGAGTAGAGTAACAGATACATTGAGTAGAATAACGGATAGATTGAGTAGAATAATAGATACATTGAGTAGAGTAACGGATACATTGAGTAGAATAACAGATACATTGAGTAGAGTAACCGATACATTGAGTAGAATAACAGATACATTGAGTAGAGTAACAGATACATTGAGTAGAATAAAAGACACATTGAGTAGAGTAACGGATACATTGAGTAGAATAATAGATACATTGAGTAGAATAACAGATACATTGAGTAGAGTAACAGATACACTGAGTAGAGTAACAGATAAATTGGGTAGAATAAATTGAATAATTGCTTTATTGAAGAGACCAAACTAATATTGAATAAGGCAACCGGGAGAATTACGTTATAATTATTTCAGTCGGAGAGGACACGAGGCGGGGGAGGCGAAAAGAGAAGAAAAGAGAAGACACTGGGCAGTTTGATATCATGGCATAGAGAAGCTTCAGTATCAGAAATACTTGATAGTTGACGTGGCAGAAGGCTGTGGACGGGCATGATCACCAACGCCTCACCGCGTGGAGTGTAAGAAGAAGATTGAGATTGTTTCAGACGAGTGGGGAGTGGAGATAGTAAAAGTAGTATAACGGGACTTGATCGTGCATCAGGAAGAAGAACTGGCCAAGGATAGAGACACTTTTCCGCGGGCTGTGATATCGGCGTTCATCAGAGGATCTGCTGTGTGATGGTGACATAACATAATAAACAGTTTACAATAACGAACTAATGATATTTCTTGCATCAGACCTGTTGTGATACCTGTTAGTTCTTTCATGATGTCACCTCTACACGGCGTTTGCAAAGACAGCGAGATAAGAGGCGATCAGAAATATATGTATTTTAATAGTCTTCTTGCAGCACTATTTAAAGAATGGGACGATGGAAATGTGCATATCTATTATACACGATGTCTAGGTCATTGTATATAAAAAGAAGAGTGGAGGTTGCTGTGATCTCTGTTACGAGCATGAATGGCTTTAGCCACTCAGTAGAAGCCCGGTCTCCATGTTAACATGTGGTAGATAATATGTATTGTAGTTACTCTCTGTCTGTCTGTCTGTCTGTCTGTCTGTCTGTCTGTCTGTCTGTCTGTCTGTCTGTCTGTCTGTCTGTCTGTCTGTCTGTCTGTCTGTCTGTCTGTCTGTCAGTCAGTCAGTCAGTCTTTCTGTCTAGTTTTAGTTTAGTTTAGTTTAGTCGACGGATCAACATCACAGCAGTGTAACCCATAAGTGCTCCGTTCTACTCCTAGTGTGTGTACGTGTGTGTTTGTGTGTATGTGTGTGTTTGTGCGCGCGTGTGTGTGTATGTTCGTGTATGTATGTGTATATGGTTGTGTGGATATGTGTGCATGCATGCAGTGTATGCGAGGGAGTGTGTATTTGTATGTTATAGAGTATGTGCATAACTGTGAAAGTTTGTGCAAATTATGTAAGTATGTGTGCAGTTATGTATGAGTGCGTGTGTGTTTATGAATGTGCGTGTGTACGTGTGTCTGCCTGTCTCATAACATGGTAATATACATTGTTTATGTTTACAAAATCAATTTGACAATGTTTTTTTCTTCCTATGTGAATATAACATGCACACTTGATGAATGGCAGATGAGTGATTGGAAGGGCCGAATGTAAGACGGGCCTGCGTGCCCAATTTGTTAGTCTTTGAAAATAAAGATAGTTCGTTCGTTCGTTCTCCCCATGTTAAGATATCGAAGATAATATGTATTTTAGTGTGTGTGTGTGTGTGTGTGTGTCCTCCATGATCTTCCCCCACCCTCCCCCACCCTCTCTCTCTCCCCATGTTAAGATATCGAAGATAATATGTGTTGTAGTTGCTCTCTCTGTCTCTCTCCCCTCCCCTCTTTCTCTCCATGTTAAGATATCAAAAATAATATGTATTGTAGTTCCCCCCCCCTCTCTCTCTCCCTCTCTCCCTCTCTCTCTCTCTCTCTCTCTCTCTCTCTCTCTCTCTCTCTCTCTCTCTCTCTCACATACACACACCCACAAGACTAAACTTGATAGAATTAGGCGGCCAGAGTTTACCGGAGATGCTGCGATGAATACATTTATAAGTATTGATTTGCACTTGTGGACAAGCTGTGACCAAGTAGATACCAGATAAGACACTAGACACCAGAAGAAAATTAGAGCCTGGCTTTTTCTGATAAAGCTTTAATCTCACTAAAGGAAAGATGTGTCCCCGATGTCCGATAAGCTAGTACACACGCACACACACACACGCGCGCGCGCGTGCGTATGTGTGTGTGTTAATTTATAGTCCTCGCAGGTCTTTCAACGTTCTTCACCGTCTTGTCTAGTATGAAGTGTGTATATTAGTGCTGTGAAATTTGCAAGGAAGGAGATCAATCGCTCGGTCTCGAGTGATAATTTGACACTGTTAGGTTGGCAAGGAGGAAGTGTAACTAGACTGAAGTGATTCGTGCGGGAAGTTCAGGTCGGTAAACAGAACGAGCCACTCGCTGTCAATATTGTGAAATTAAGAGTCATTGGCAAGACCAAACAAGGATGTTGGGGTAATAATAGTTATGGGACGGTTAGCGCTAGACCGTTTCCACGCTTGGTGGGAGTGTGTTGGGGAGGCCGTGCTAGCCAAGGTTGTCGCATGTTCTTTGCTGGGTGTTGCAATCATATGCAACTCCAGGTTGATTTTCTGGGCATTTTTCACCCGTTCAGTTGTTTGCCATTGTTTCTAAACGAGAAGTCATTGTAGAAGTAGTTTTATTTGTTTCGTTCACTTGCTTTGACATCAAGTGTAGTCTATACATGTGCCACTACTTTTGATGCATTAGACTGCTTTTTGCGTGTGGGAAAAAAATCCCTATTACCAGTGTCCCTCGCCATCAGGCGACTTCTGAGGTACTTGTAATTTATGTTCCCCAAGTCAAGGATGAGAAATCAACATTTTAGTCCAACTGACCGATGTAGGGGTTGAAGCCGCTACCTCGGCATCAGCGCACCGAAATTTTAAAAGCGTGTGCTCGCATCCATTCGGCCATGCTGACATAATCTGTTCCTTTGGTATAACCGTTGTTTCTGTTATCTTGATAGTGAAGGAAACTAAAATCGTTGCGTCAACATATCTTGTAGCTCTTTCGCATTTTGAGCTATCGGTACAATGCCATCAGCATAATGTAGATTGTTTATATTATAACCTCTAACTTATATGCATGGTCTACCTCTGATCTCTCAATATTTTGCTATAGAGAGACAAGAAATCTGCCGACAAAAAACATCCTTGTCTTACTCCTTGCTTTACCTGCTCACAGATGCCCGGTTTAATTCCTCTTTTATTTGCTGTTACTTATACAAATCAGTATCCATCATTGCTATGTTTTAAATAAATTATCTCATGGTTTAATGTCGACTCTTGATACAACAACAACAACAACAACAATAATAATAATAATAATAATAATAATAATAATAATAATAAACGTATATCATACACTTTATTTTAAAGCCAACAAACGAAATTGCACATTAAGGCCTCACAAAAACAGAATAGTTCATTTTCAGTCTTCGCGTGCGTTCGGGTAAGGAATGAGTTGAGAACGGACAGCCGCGCGTTAGTCACTCTCTACCTGAACAGGCAAGCATTAACGCCGTGAGAAAACGCGTCTGCAAATACTGGATTGAGTACCGAGATTAGCCTGAGCATTCCCGCTCCTATCTTTGCTGGGTTGTCAGTGAAGTACAGAAAGTAACATTCAATGAAATAGTGTTGCTATAGTTGGCTTTTCACTGAGCATTTCGTCTGACTGGGAGTAGAAGGGTGACAAAATAGAAGGGCTCGTAGGCTCTTTAAACTTGTACCCCTAACCGCTACCGAAGTTCCATTTCTAGGGGCGTGTGCTGTAAAGTGTGATCCTCCCTGCAAGCTCAGAAACCACCGGGGTGGGCAAATCAGGGACTGGAACTGAGCTTCAGTGGAGAGGCATTTGAAATGTAACCATCTCTTGATATAGCATTTACAGGAAGGGTGGGATTAGGATAGGGTTGATCATGTTTATCTCATGGGTGTTTATGTATTTCAGAGTAAAAAAACTACAACACAATGCAGAGAGAGAGAGAGAGAGAGAGAGAGAGAGAGAGAGAGAGAGAGAGAGAGAGAGAGAGAGAGAGAGAGAGAGAGAGGGAGAGAGAGAGAGAGAGAGACCCCCACTCATGCGAACGTTTAGACCCTAGTCTTCATCATCATCATCATCTCATCTTGTTCCTCTTGTACCGTGCCGTGTCGAGGTGAAGCATAAACATATTTCTTTACCCCGGTTGTATTACTGTTGTCTTGACTTTGTGACGATTACCAGTGCCAGAACCACGGTGATATGTATTTGTGGTTAATATCGTCACCAGATTGCCTATTATTGTTAAGTTCCGCATTATTTTAGCATCTAGTTCATTGTTTACGTTACAAAGCACCTACGTATCCGAACATGCTCGATTGTTGGCTAGATCTTTGCACAGGTGTTAAAGTTAGTTGCATGTTCTTTACAAGACGTCGCAGTCAATCCTAGCATTCTTTGGACTGATTTACTAGGCAAGTTTACGTTCAGTAGATTGCCATTGGTTTCTGAACGACCGATAAGAAAGCAATGCACACGTGTATTTACAGCAAATTACACATTGCCATTTGTGATATAAAAGATAATGGTAAGCCAGTAGCGGGTACTGCCGTCGGGGCTTCAAGCAAAAATGAGATTCACATATACCAGATCACTTGAATTATACAGTAGGATGACCGTATCCTTGCCACTTTGCCGTATCTCCTTCTATTAAAAATGTGGTGGCCATTTTACAACACTAAATCGATCCCAAATCCCTCATACTGTGAGGAGTAGGGATTCCCTCGTTGGCTGAAGATTGAACTGGGACCTTAGTGTTGAACGGGGACCTTTGTGTATCATGTGCAATATCCACTACACTGGCACATCTTCGTTAATAGTGCAAGGATTGTAGTGACTCTGATATGAACCACTGATATCATTTAATGTACAACGTCTGTAGCATTCAACGCGTAGATAAGTCGCCTTCACTCCTGCATGCGTAAGCTCCCGATGAACGTATTATCTGATAAACGGCAGCAGAGCTAAAGTATTTGAAGCAGCTCGCACATGCCAGACACACTCATGTTACGCAGGCTCCGAAATACGTTATAAATAAGGCTATAAGATTACGTATATTTACTTGTATGGGACGGATATGATGCTATGTAGATGTGAATTGAAAGGTATTTCTAAGAAACCCTACATACTAATGATGTTCCTTAGATGCCAACAACACAGCCATTCGACAGGGTAATGTTCCGTAAACTATTCTGCTTGTGACCAGATAATGTTAAGATCTCTCGGGTAAATAATGTGGTAGTGGTTGGATCACAGCACGTTTGTGTGAAATTAAACTCCTCTTGAGCATTACCGCCCATAGGGGCATCTCCTTATCAGTTCAAGTAGCGATGGGACTGGAATGTTCATTCCGCTGGCTGTTCTTTCTTTCCACCCCCCCCCCCCCCCCCCCCCCCCCCCCCCCCACGTCAGCCTGTTAGGGGCTTGTTCATTTGCGGAGCATAAATTTTTGTATAAGGATTTGTGGAATACATAAAAGAGACAAGTATTCTGTGTCAAAACATAAATAATTAAAAACAATTTTCGGCGTTCTTGTTTATGTCTCAGGTAGTTGTTACTTCCAGTAATAACAATATTGAACAGGAAACTCTCAAGACACAAGGGATGCGACGAAGAAGTTAAAGTAACAATGAGAACCAAGGCACATACTGTCATGTATTTAGGATTTAATTTATTTTCTTTAGAAGAAAGGGAAGTGAAGGGGTGCGACGACCCCCCCCCCCCCCCTCTCATTATGCCGAGGACTAGAACATGTAACTGTGTAACATTTCACACGTAGTGGCAGTCTCTCCCCCCCCCCCCCCCCCCCCATTAAAAAGGGTTTGAGTAAGGTTTAAATGAGAGGGTATCGACTTCATTGTACCGGATTTGATCCCATATGGCCTGTTGAAAGCGCCGCAAGAGCACGAACTCCGTAGCCATAGAGTATTGCACTTGTGAACAGCAAGACGGTGTCCAGTAACGAACCAGCTAATTTCGGAGCGCGAGGCAGATGATTTAACCTCTCCGCCACGGAGATCACGCTTGTCTATACAGCAGACTACGCTGACCCTTAAATGGGTGACGGTAATTGTGTGGAATTGAAAGTGACAAGGAAATAGAAAGAAATTTAGTCATGTAAGTAGTAATGTTTCCTGCAGAAACAAGCACTTCTGTGTGATGAATCACTGTTGAGCTGTGGACAGAAATACTCATTACACATATCCGGTCCTCCGTAGCACTATACGGTTCTGAAACATGAACTAACAAATAACAATTACAAGTTATTGGACGCTGTTGAAATGTGTTATCTCAGAATGAGACCTCATATATCACGACTTACCAGGTGAAAAGGGATTATTGTTGTCATGTTTTTAGCAATCATCTTTGATGCAGTTACTCTTTCTTTCTTTCTTTCTTTCTTTCTTTCTTTCTTTCTTTCTTTCTTTCTTTCTTTCTTTCTTTCTTTCTTCTTTCTTTCTTTCTTTCTTTCTCAAGTTTACAACGCATAGACTTAGCACCCCAACTGTAACTTATATGTCAGATCAGATCCGGATTAAGACTTTGTCTATTCCCGAGTTACAGACACTTATTTAAGAGAGTCCACAGGGCTGCAGTTCCTAACGCCGTTGCGTGGATCCGACCCTGCTTTGGGAATACGTCATTTAGCCAGTTCTTGCTCCTTAAACAAACGGTGACGACTTTAGAGTCGCACGGCAAGCGTGCATCCTGTGACCTACTGTATCTCCCGGCTGTTTGAAATATGGTGAGCGCAGTTAACCCGTGGCCATGTGTCCCGCCCCGCTGGATGTACAATCTTGCCGCCTGCTGGCATTCCAAGTATGCCGGCCTGTCCTTGTTTACCCTTCCAGTTTATCTGCTAGTGTGTGTGGGTGGGTGGGTAGGGGGAGATGGGTGGGGGGGGGGGGGGGTGTGTTGTCATTTCCACTTCATTTTTGTTGTTGTTGGGTCACCGGTCATTTTTAGATGTGATCAATATGTATGCGTTTTATGTGTGCGGCAAGGCAATCATTTCAAGGTGTCGGCGGATATATGTATGAACGTAGACATAATTTCAATACGTGAATGTGGGTCTATGTGCTTCATTCTCCTTTTATTCTTCCCCTCCTCCTCCCCCTCCTCACCTTCTTCTTCTTCTTCTTCTTCTTCTTCTTCTTCTTCTTCTTCTTCTTCTTCTTCTTCTTCTTCTTCTTCTTCTTCTTCTTCTCCTCCTCCTCCTCCTCCTCCTCCTCCTCCTCCTTCTCCTCCTCCTCCCTCTTGTTCTTCTCCTTCTTCTTCCTCTTGTTCTTCTCCTTCTTCTTCCTCTTGTTCTTCTCCTTCTTCTTCCTCTTTTTTTATCTCCTCCTCCTCCTCTTCTTTTTCTCCTTCAGGTGCCTGATCCAGAGCAGACATGGGTGGGCGATCATGACCCTCCAGTCTGTTGTTGTCATCTGATATTGTAATAGTTTAAACTTTCCACGAACATCCTTCCTTGTCATCCCCTGCCTCTCTGGTCTAGTATTTCCCCAAGTAAGACTATTGTCTCTATTCCGTGTATGCTGCAAGCACGTAGAAAATCCCCCCCCCCCAACTGTGGGAATTCAAAAACAGCAAACTGAACAGGCTATTGCCCACGCTAAGTTTCAGAATTAGGAAACACCCACAAAGAAAAAACACATTTATGGTGTTAGGGATTCTGGTTTACACACATTTGGACCTGCATTGGCGCCACAGAGTTGGTGCACTGTGGTAAGAGTCTTTTTGTGTGGTCTGTTATGGGAGACAGAAGCACAAGTGAAGGTATCTGCCAAAGCGATTTTGTTTATCTGAAACCAAGAGTTTCTGCTGCATTGATGTTAGCTGTGTTAACACAGATTTGCACATCGACATCATCACCATCATCACCATCATCACCATCATCATCATCATCATCATCATCATCATCATCATCATCATCATCATCATCATCATCATCATCATCATCATCATCATCATCATCATCATCTTCATAATCATCTTCATAATTATTCATCAACATCATCATCATATGACATCCTGGTAAGTCTGGGTGGTCATGAATCACCATCTGACACAATCTTCAGTCTTAGATCAGTGGTGTGTTCATGTCCCAGTTATGCCAAATGCCAGAGCCATCCGGGTATTTGTCTCGTTGTCATCCTTTGCTCTTTTCCAATAAAGTTTACCAGTTGTCACCAGTTGTTTTCAAATGTATTTTCTCATAACATACCCAAAAAATATCGATTATCTGCGTCTAATTTTTCTGATGCATTTATGATTTTCGTTTGCGAGCTGTATGATCATAATGTACTCGGGCCCAGGAAAGAATGTAGTCTGCCATTTCGTTCCACCTTGGCAGTGATCATGCTGGTTGGTGACCATTGTCCCTATAGATATAGTCTGCCTACCGTCACAAACTTAGGAATGTTACCAACAACTATCTTATAGCTGCTCTCAAACAATCCACCTCCTGCTCACATGGTTTCACATTACCCATGGGGGATGATTGTGTCCTCCACCTTGCCCAAGAGTGTTCCGTGAGCTAGCGGAGGGAAGGAGGTGCTTTACTTCTCTTATCATAGAGCATACCACTGCCCCAGCACTCGCAAGTTACATATCCTTACTCTTTTGCCTGCTAAATAGAAGGACTAAAATGGTGTGACAGAGCCACCTTATTTTCTCTTATGGAGAGAATAAGACAGATAACAGTGAACTTAGAGATAAAGAGGAGAAGCTAGAGCTAGATATGTCATAAATAGAAATACATTGAGAAAAGGTGAGATTAGTATAACTAGAAAGGCCTCTATCTATTCCATTTTAGCATTACCCTTACCTCGTTCAACTTCAGAAGAGAATTTATATTAGGGTACATTGCCAGGCTCAGATTAATAATCAGTCAAAATTGTTTTTGGTTTTATTTTTGGAATAAGGGCTCACAGTTCCCCAGGGGCCAGAGCCATCCCATGTGTGATGACCTTCTCTGCTGGTGGCCCTGGCCACATCAAGTGCAGATGACATCACTTTGATCTTAGCCAAAAGACAGAGGAACTCAGCCACAACTTGGACTTACATTTGATGGTAATTGTTGTCCAAAGAGGCCTCTGTCCGGATTCCACAGAGGGAAGACCTAAAACACATGAAGAATAGAAGTAGAAACATATTAATAATATAGGGAGGAGATGGATGTAGCTGCATGGAGCAGTTAAGGAAAGTAGTGCTTAGAGTGAGCTGGTTGACAGCCAATGCCCCATTGAGGGATAAAGAGTAAAAAAAGAAGGAAAAGATAACTTCTAATTACATGAGGCTGTCACTCTCCTTGCTTTCCCATTGGAAAACTGATAATTTCCCTTGCAGGTTTAAATAAAGTACACATTACCTAAAAAAATACAAATGGTAACTGGTACTGATTATGTTGTTTCAGTATATTATGTTTGCCTGTCATTCGGTATGTAATCTTTTTCTACAGTGACACTATATTGTCAACCGCATGGCATGACTCAGTACATTTTACTATTAATATTAACTTGAAATAGTAACAAAGCCAAGAATGTTTCAATCTAACAGATTGTTACTGACTACTAATAATAATTAAAAAGGGTATGGCAATTCAACATGAAACAAAAAAAAGGTATGTTGCGGAGGGACAACAAATATTAACCCATACATTGTATCATGTGTCAACATGAGGTCATGTGAACTGCAATATTATATCACTAACCCCACTTATAAATTAATGAAAAATATAATTAATATATATACAAAGAATACATTAAAACCGGGAAGAAAGTAAGAATATTCAAAATTTCCGTTATGGTCAATCTTTGAAAGAGATAAGACAACACGGATTATGAGTAAAACATATAATAGAAAACAATTATAAACAATAGAGGTAAACAAATGCAATCCGAAAGAGTGCAGAAAGGGTATGCTCCTTCCACTATTAGCATAATCAGACTTCTACTGGTACTATTAGTAATGGGACTCTTCACTGCTATTGAAGATGAGGACGGAGCACATATGGGAATGTCCCCGAGTGCTGTCATGTCAGTTCTTGTCACAACTAAACAAGCTTAGCTCAACTCGCTTGTAGGGAAAATGTGCTATGGCCCTGCAATATTCATCATTACAGTGATTCATTAAAAAAAATTAACTTATTTTCTGACATATGTTGTCATGGCAGTGAGTTACTAGAGCCCTGAAGGGAAGCAAAGAATAGGACCACAACTGTAACCTGTCATGCTGTGTCGTAAGAGGTGACTGAAAGGATCATTACCTCATCCTGTAGAAAACTGTAGCTGCAATATCCAACCCATCATGGCCAGGTCTGCATGAGTTGGTTGTGGGCGTAAACTCCATTGGGGGAAGAGAGGCACTTGAAGAAGAATATTTTGTCAGTTACTGGCATCAAGATCGGGCTAAAGATGTGGATATGGTCAGCAACTAATAGCTTGACTGCGTATGTCAGGGTCAGTGAGCTAGAGCTGGTGAAGACTCCACTGTACCTAGAGTATTGTACACTGCATCACTGCAGTCTGACCAAAAGAGTCAGGGTCAAAGCTAACAGGCAAAACTCAACCTTTAAAAAAATACCTTGTGGAAGTCATAATTGTTGACAGAAAGGTGCAAATATCGTAGCTCCAGTGTAAACGAACACAATACAGTGAGCGCCATTGTCAGGACAAATAAGAAACAATGAAAATGGGACAAAAGTAATATTATAAAAGAAGTACCCAAAAATATATATGATAAATAAGTACCAAAAATGATATATTATAAAAGAATTACCAAAATTTAATTATAATAAAAGAAATATCAAAAATTAAATATAATAAAAGAAGTATCAAAAGTGAAGTATGAAAAAAACAGAGTCAGTCATTGTCAGTGGACTGATTAATGTTACCTTGATTCATTTTATATTATTTCCTGCTCTTTTACCATTAATCACATTTTTGCGTGTGTTTGTTTTTATTCAAGTGCTATTGCCATCCGGAGTACATTATTGTATTGTTATTTGGTGCATGTTTTGAACTATACACGCAGATATACTTTGTATTTGTAATCATAACTTTTGTACATTATTAGCCATGCGGCAACTAACACTGATGTAAAGTCATCAGTTTTATACCTGGGTTTTTCTTTTACATTAATGTCTGTTTCTTTTAACCATTGTACATATTTTTATATTGTTACCTTATTTGTTGTTACTAAAGTTTCAAGTAAGTCATTGCTAGATAATTGTATTTATTTGGTGCATGTTGTGAACTACGCACACGAAAATACTTTGGAATCATTATTTCTATTTAATTGCTTGTTGATTATTATTGTTTTGCACAATTCATCCCTAATTGTTATAAACATTATACATGTCATTATACAGTGTTTGTTGTGATCCCTGGCGTAGACAATTCAGAGTTAACCTCTCAAAGTTAAATATTTTGTAATCGTTATTTGTCAGTAAATGATCATCTCATTGTTGTTGAAGCTGGTTCTCCTGTCTTCTGTGTGAATCTTTGATTGTAATCCACCTTTTTTGTATCCAGAATGTTGTGACATGCCTATGTTCCTCAAACATTTTCCCTTTGCATATCAGGACATCAACAATTATTTTGTTGCTAGTGTAAATGTTTGCATGCACTTACATTTGTATTTACATTTAAGGGCGCAAAGTGTGAATAATAGTCTGCAAGCTAAATTTGCTTTCTTGCTAGAAATAATTAACGTCATTGGGTGTAGTTGAGGGAAAGTATTATTTAACCGATTGAATACATTTTAAGATACATATTTTTGTCTTTATGTTATATTATTACTTGATATATTTATAACAACAACAGAAGCAATAATAATAATAATAATAATATAATAATAATAATAATAATAATAATAATAATAATAATATTTTCATGAACAGTCTTTTAAAAAGTATGTTAGTTAACTTCAAGCATATGGTTAAACACATTTTTTATTTTTAAACTAGAAAGTATATGTAATTTCATATGAATGTAAAGGTTCGGTTGAAGATTTATGAACCCTTCTGAAAGTTTTCTAACATCTTATTGACCTTTAATCTTGTCTTTACAGAAGCGGAAAATGCTGGGTGACTCAACGTCAACACAAGTGCTCCGAGACCTTGAAATTTCTCTTAGAACTAATCACATAGAGTATGTGAGGAAGTACTTTGTTATATGTTGCTGTTCATGTTGTACTACGCCACACTATAACTCTGTTATGGCCACTTGACAATTATGCATCTTTCATGGCACAAGCACTTGATTTGGGGGAGTGGGTGGGGGTGTTTCCCCAGTCAAAAGTGTATCTGTCAATGTGAAATTGTTGATGGTCATCATAACCATGTCCTTGAACTAATGTCTGGAATCTGGGTGCAAACTTCATTAGTCAATCAAGTGTCGTCTCCACATTGAAGGTTGGCTGCAATGGATCTCCAACACTGTCTGTCTCTCGCCCTGACTGTACATTCTGTCAGACTGATGTTCGTCCATCTCTTGATGTTAACTTCCCACTTGCATCATTGTCTACCTCTTTCTTGCTTGCCTTCAACCTTACCCTCCAGTATAAAACTTCATAGCAGCATCCTTGTCAGAGCTAGTAGGTTCATCAGATAGCTAAATCTGGGAAGGTTAACCCGGTCAACAAATGCCCACAGAAGTCGGATGTGTCGGCCTAACGGCGCAAGAACGCAAGCTCTGCTGTAAACGGGCACAACACAGTCACATCCAAAAAAAGAAACTCCGGATGAATGCAGAAGAAGAAGAAGAAGATAGCTAAATATTACAGTATCATTATTGTCTGAACTAGCAATTATGTCACATAGATAGTTGTTACAGTTTAATCCGTATCTGAGCTAGCAATTGTACCACATAGCTAAACATTACATCAGCATCAATGTCTGAGCAAGGAGTTGTTTCACATGGCTAAACATTATAGTTTAATCCATGTCTGAGCTAGCAGTTGTGTCACATAGCTAAACATTACAGATTAATCCATGTCTGACCTAGCAGTTGTGTCACATAACTAAACATTACAGTTTAATCCATGTCTGAGCTAGCAGTTGTTTTATATCATCATCATCATCAAGTGCCATGCCGGCTGGCGTAGGCGTTCATGGCTCTCCACAGATCTCGGTCTTTGGTGAACTGGATCAACTCTGCTGATGATATTCCTCCATGCCACCAACTCAATCCGTCCAGCATCATTTCTCTTGGTCTGCCTCTGCCTCTCTTCCCCTCGATCTTTCCAGTTGTCACGATGTTCTCTAATCCCTCTCTTCTCATCACATGACCAAAGAAAGATGTTTGTCTCTTTCTTATTGTTGTATATAGTGTTCTAGTTTCATTAGCCTCTTTCAGGCAATCGTTGTTAGTTACTCTGGCAGTCCAAGGAATTCGCAACATTCGTCTTAAAAACCACATCTCTGTTGCTTCTAAGTTCTTCCTAATTTGTTCATTTACATTCCAAGATTCGCTGCCATACTGCAAAACTGGTTCTATATAGCATTTTAGTACTCTCTTTCTTACATTCATTGATAGCGACTTATTGCATAAGATACTCTTCATTTTCTGAAATGCTGTCTTTGCCTGCCCTATTCTGCTCTTAATCTGTTTTGTACATCTTCCATCTGATGTTATAAGTGCCCCTAGGTATTTAGAATTATCCACTTGGTTGAGAATTTCCCCTTCTATTTTTATGTCACATTTTGGTGTCCCCATTTTCTTTGATATCACTATTGTTACTGTTTTCTTGATATTCAAGGACAGTCCTTTCTGTGCACTCTCTGATACTACACTGTCCAACATTTGTTGTAGGTCTGTTGCATTATCCGCTACAAATACTGTGTCATCTGCATAGCGTATATTGTTTATATTATATCCTCCGATTAGTATTCCTGGCTTCTCTTTGATCTTTGATGTTTTATATAGCTAAACATTATGGTTTGATCCATGTCTGAGCTAGCAGTTGTGTCACATAGCTAACTAAACATTACAGTTTAACCCATGTCTGAGCTATCAATTGTACCATATAGCTAAACATTACATCTGCATCTATGTCTGAGCTAGCAGTTGCATCACATAAAAAATCTTACAGTTTAATCCATGTCTAAGCTAGCAGTTTCATCACATTGCTAAACACCATAGTTTTGTTCATGTCTGAGCCTTTTCAGTAAACTAAAGATAGGAGATACCGATAAATGTAGCTGCAGATTTGGTAAAAACACCTAAATATAAGCTGCAGGACTGTCCAACATTTGCAAAACAAAGAAAATTGCTTTGGCCTACACACGCTCCATTTGAGGACAAACTTTAGGGAGCTGTCAACAACCTCAAGCTATTCAGATTGTTGTCTGACAGCGCACGGGGAAGAATATAACATTTATCTCCTTTTATGAACTTTTACTGAATGTGAACTTGCCAAGAAATCACAAACAGTAAAACAAAGTGCTGTGATTGACTGTGACTCTTTTAAAGGATATGCAATCATTCCTCCTCCTCCTCCTCCTCCACCCCCCCCCCTCATCCTCCTCCTCCTGTTTATGAATATCACTCAATCACACTGGGATTTTTCACTCACTGGCAATATCTATTTCAGTCCTAATATAGAGTTTAGTTTATATGCCATTAAAAACTATAATTTGAAGCCACATTATCAGGGTGTTATTTAACTTCAGACTTGGTGTTTAGAGTGTGTGTGTATCACAGCTGTGCAGAGTGACCATCACCTGTATTTATTCTGTGCAGCTAAATACAGCACTAGAAAAGCTCTGACCTTGGTCACCTAATCCATAGATTAACATAATGTGCCTAATGGTTTGGATTTTTGAACAGTGTTCCTGTAATAACTTGTTGTTGCAGTGCTTACATTTTGATTAGTTCATAGTTTTGTGTGGTCAAGCGGGCACATTGGTAGAATGTTTAGGAAATTCCACTGACAATGGCTTGGTCAGACGAGCATTTGATACCTGTGCTCACCACTCGCTACGGGAGGGAAAGACTGATCACTTATTCCTCCATGCACTAAGGCCTACAAAATGTGAATGTTCTAACACATCACAGACTCATAGCAAGTTCCTGATTCAGGACTTAAGTGGTCATTACTTGCAGTGACCGTTTATATATTTCAGTTGAACTGGGTGTGCCATGGCTGGCTCATGACGTTAGACATTGAAGTACATGATTACAAGGATTAAGAAGCCATGCAATAGGGATTCTGGACAGCCTTGTATGAGACATGAATTGTTAATCTTGGTAAAGGTTTAGTTTTTTTGTTTTCTGTTGGAAGATCTGTTTCAACATACAGATAATAGTCATAGGCCATTCTGCAATCACTGTAGAAGAAAATTGGAGCTTTTGAGCTTCAGTGTTACAGATAAGATTTTAGAAAATTGTGGGCCAAGAAGAAGAATATGCTGACATTCTACAGGATCTGAACAATGAAGAAAACTGGCTTATAATCCGCATCATGTTTCAGATTCCCCATCCGCCACTACAGTTGGTTACAGTAACTAATTCCAACCCCTGCTGCCTTGTAGGAGGATACCTTTTCACAGGAAAGACTTTGGAAGCAACTCTGATGTAAAGTTGGAAATTGGAGTTTATAAGGATCAGCTTTCTTTTAGCATCTCCTACTGTATTATTGATCCTAGATTGTATGGTGCTAGTATCATACCCTTGGATCTGTCAGTGACATTCAAGGTGAGAACATGCTGCATGGGCAGCACTTTATTCTGCAAACAGACAGATCCAAGCTTGCGTCCGGGAGAGATGAACATCTGTATCCAGCGCCACAATGTGGGTTTCTAGCTGAAGGATTAAAAGTGTTGGTGAAAGTAGACTACTTTAACAAGCTGAAAAGAAAAGATTCTGCCAAAACAAACACTAGACTGTCGCTGGAGGATCCTTACTCATATGTTAACGAAACCCTCAGTCAGATATGACTGAATGAGACTATTATTGTTATTATTATTAGTATTATTATTTGCTAAGCTGTTACCTATTCTGTTTCTAAATCAGTTTGTACTTTATTTTTTAGCCAATGTGTTTGCAAGTTAGTTATTTTGTTTCTTCTTTTAATTATCTATATGGATTTTGTTTTTCATGCAGGTGGGTACGCGAATTCCTTAATGAGACTAATAAAGGCTTGGACGTACTAGTGGATTATTTGTCCTTTTCTCAGGTAGTAATGAGGTAGGCGGTGTTCTCATTTTTTAAATTGTACTGCATAATTTGCAATTATTAAAGCTATTAATAAAACTTTCTTTTATGTTGATCATATTTAACGTATCATATTAAAGCCTAGTTTAGATATATGTTTCTCTGCAATAAAGATTACTCAAAATTTCTGAAAATATTCTGTATAACTGTAAAAAATGATAGGTCAACTAGGATGATTTGTCTTCATATTAGGTAGCACTGGACTAGTTTATCTGACCTTAATTCATCTTTGAGAGTCATGGTAGTGCAGCACTAGCGCACTTGTCTACTGGCCTGGTAGTAATGAGTTCAAATCTCCATCAAGGCAGGGAATTGTGCAACTTGACCTGGGCACCCATGTTGAACCAGCCTTATTTGGATACCAAGGGGATATCCTGGGAAGGCAAAGTGGCTAATGGGCTCTTGATAATATCACCCTCTGAGGCCTGGTTGGTACTAAAAATATAAGGCTAACACCATGTCGCCAGTGTACCCCATGGCATGGAACGGGATCCATTACTGACTTTTATTTCATTCTCTTTGAGAGCACTACCGGCAGCAAGAGTTCTCAGTTGTTGTTGTTGTTGTGTGTGTATTTTTTGTTTGTTTAATTGACCCCAGAATTTGATAGCTTTCAGGTTGTTTTTGTTTAGCTCAACATGGTGATGTCGTTGATTGCGGCACACTAGAGAAGTTTAATAGCATCATTTTGTTTTTCAATTAAATCTGGAGCATGTTAATTATGGAGACATACATTATGTTACATATATTATAGCTTTTGAGCTGCTGATTTTCAGTTCTCTTCTGATATCCTAAGTGTTTCATGTATTGTGTGACATTTTCAGGCGAGAACAACTTTTAAATAATGAGAAAACGGCAAGTTTAGACTCGGGGCTCAGCCGAAGTCCTAAAAGGCACCTCAGACGGTCTAACACAATAGGGTCACCGCGCAGCTCAAAACACATCAACAAGCTCAACATGGGGGAAGCCAGAGATGATGTCCACGTGTGCATTATGTGCCTGCGGGCAATCATGAATCATCAGGTGAGTTGAGGCTGCATTGACACAGTGCATAAACACTGAAGCTCGAGGAAAGTACGCAGTGGTGCTAATGGCACGAGCAAGTGAAATGAGCAGCTGTAGATGTGTGGCTTGTAGTGTAATATGATGAATGAATCACCGAAAAATGAGAAGTAGAATCGGTAAGCTCAACTAGAACATGATCTCAAGTAACAAAGTGGACATTGCGGCCAGTCTTTGTCAGCACACAAACAACACATAACACACTGATACAACTACATGGTAAATTCATAATGAACAAATATATACATATATATACAACGATGAAACAGGAAGCAGTTAGTAGCAGTTGAGGGGAAGGGCCGTCGATTATGTGTGATATAGACAGTTGGATAAAGAGAGAGAAATATTACATGGAGGTAACATAGTGCATACAAACTAAAGCACTAGAAAAATATTCAGTGATGTTAATGACATATGCAAGTGAAAGGAACAGGGATGACATATGCAAGTGAAAGGAACAGGTGGGTTGGGATGTCTGAGTGGGTGTGGGATGTGTGTGGGTGGTTGTGGGATGTGGGTGGGGGATGTGTGGTTGAAAGATGTGTGGTTTGGGGTTGTGGATGGAGGATGTGTGTGGGTGAGTGTGTGTGGGTTGGGGGATGTGTGCATGGGTGGGGAGATGTGTGTGGATGGGGGATGTGTGTGGATGGGGGATGTGTATGGGTGGGTGGGGGGAGATTGTGTGGGTGCAGGATGTGTGTGGGTGGGTGGGTGATGGCATGTATGTGTGCATGGGGGTGTGTGTGTGGGGGATGTGTGGGTGGGTGGGGGATGTGTCTCATAACATGGTAATATGTTTACAACATTCATTTGACAATGTTTTTATCCTATGTGAATGTATCATGTGCTGTTGATGAATGAAAGATGCGTGATTGGAAGGGCCAAATGTAAGATGGGCCTGCATGCCCAATTTGCGACCCTTTAAAAATAAAGTTAAATCAAATCAAATCAAGTTAAATTAACTGATATGCGTAATAAAAACAGTTGGTTTAAGAGTGAGAAATGCGACATTGAATTGTTGGGACTCTAAGGCTTCGGGTAGGCATAACGGACTGAACAAGTTTATATATAGTCTTGGACAGGGTATAACAGACTGAGCAAGCATATGTAGAGTCTTAGGCAGGTTATAACAGACTGAGCAAGCATATGTAGTCTTGGACAGGGTATAACAGACTGAGCAAGCATATGTAGTCTTGGACAGGGTATAACAGACTGAGCAAGCATATGTAGAGTCTTAGACAGGGCATAGCAGACTGAGCAAGGTAGTCTTAGACAGGGTATAACAGACTGAGCAAGCATATGTAGTCTTGGACAGGGTATAACAGACTGAGCAAGCATATGTAGTCTTGGACAGGGTATAACAGACTGAGCAAGCATATGTAGAGTCTTGGACAGGGTATAACAGACTGAGCAAGCATATGTAGAGTCTTAGACAGGGTATAACAGACTGAGCAAGCATATGTAGAGTCTTGGACAGGGTATAACAGACTGAGCAAGCATATGTAGTCTTGGACAGGGTATAACAGACTGAGCAAGCATATGTAGAGTCTTGGACAGGGCATAACAGACTGAGCAAGCATATGTAGAATCTTGGACAGGGCATAACAGACTGAGCAAGCATATGTAGTCTTGGACAGGGTATAACAGACTGAGCAAGCATATGTAGTCTTGGACAGGGCATAACAGACTGAGCAAGCATATGTAGTCTTGGACAGGGCATAACAGACTGAGCAAGCATATGTAGTCTTGGACAGGGTATAACAGACTGAGCAAGCATATGTAGAGTCTTGGACAGGGCATAACAGACTGAGCAAGCATATGTAGTCTTGGACAGGGCATAACAGACTGAGCAAGCATATGTAGTCTTGGACAGGGTATAACAGACTGAGCAAGCATATGTAGTCTTGGACAGGGCATAACAGACTGAGCAAGCATATGTAGTCTTGGACAGGGTATAACAGACTGAGCAAGCATATGTAGAGTCTTGGACAGGGCATAACAGACTGAGCAAGCATATGTAGAGTCTTGGACAGGGTATAACAGACTGAGCAAGCATATGTAGAGTCTTGGACAGGGCATACCAGACTGAGCAAGCATATGTAGAATCTTAGACAGGGTATAACAGACTGAGCAAGCATATGTAGAGTCTTGGACAGGGTATAACAGACTGAGCAAGCATATGTAGAGTCTTGGACAGGGTATAACAGACTGAGCAAGCATATGTAGAGTCTTGGACAGGGCATAACAGACTGAGCAAGCATATGTAGAGTCTTGGACAGGGTATAACAGACTGAGCAAGCATATGTAGAGTCTTAGACAGGGTATAACAGACTGAGCAAGCATATGTAGAGTCTTGGACAGGGTATAACAGACTGAGCAAGCATATGTAGAGTCTTGGACAGGGTATAACAGACTGAGCAAGCATATGTAGAGTCTTGGACAGGGCTATAACAGACTGAGCAAGCATATGTAGAGTCTTGGACAGGGCATAACAGACTGAGCAAGCATATGTAGAGTCTTGGACAGGGTATAACAGACTGAGCAAGCATATGTAGAGTCTTGGACAGGGTATAACAGACTGAGCAAGCATATGTAGTCTTGGACAGGGTATAACAGACTGAGCAAGCATATGTAGAGTCTTGGACAGGGTATAACAGACTGAGCAAGCATATGTAGAGTCTTGGACAGGGTATAACAGACTGAGCAAGCATATGTAGAGTCTTGGACAGGGTATAACAGACTGAGCAAGCATATGTAGAGTCTTGGACAGGGCATACCAGACTGAGCAAGCATATGTAGAATCTTAGACAGGGTATAACAGACTGAGCAAGTATATGTAGAGTCTTGGACAGGGTATAACAGACTGAGCAAGCATATGTAGAGTCTTAGACAGGGTATAACAGACTGAGCAAGCATATGTAGAGTCTTGGACAGGGCATAACAGACTGAGCAAGCATATGTAGAGTCTTGGACAGGGTATAACAGACTGAGCAAGCATATGTAGAGTCTTAGACAGGGTATAACAGACTGAGCAAGCATATGTAGAGTCTTAGACAGATTATAACAGACTGAGCAAGCATATGTAGAGTCTTAGACAGGGTATAACAGACTGAGCAAGCATTTTTAGAGTCTTGGACAGGGTATAACAGACTGAGCAAGCATATGTAGAGTCTTGGACACGGTATAACAGACTGAGCAAGCATATGTAGAGTCTTGGACAGGGTATAACAGACTGAGCAAGCATATGTAGAGTCTTGGACAGGGTATAACAGACTGAGCAAGCATATGTGCTTGGACAGGGATCAGACTGAGCAAGCATATGTAGAGTCTTGACAGGGTATAACAACTGAGCAACATTAGATCTTGGACAGGGTATAACAGACTGAGCAAGCATATGTAGATCTTGGACAGGGTATAACAGACTGAGCAAGCATATGTAGAGTCTTAGACAGGGTATAACAGACTGAGCAAGCATATGTAGAGTCTTGGACAGGGCATAACAGACTGAGCAAGCATATGTAGTCTTGGACACGGTATAACAGACTGAGCAAGCATATGTAGAGTCTTGGACAAGGCATACCAGACTGAGCAAGCATATGTAGTCTTAGACAGGGTATAACAGACTGAGCAAGCATATGTAGAGTCTTGGACAGGGTATAACAGACTGAGCAAGCATATGTAGTCTTGGACAGGGCATACCAGACTGAGCAAGCATATGTAGAGTCTTGGACAGGGCATAACAGACTTAGCAATCATATTTAGGGTCTTTGACAGGGCATAGCAGACTGAGCAAGCATATGTAGAGTCTTTGACAGGGTATAACAGACTGAGCAAGCATATGTGGTCTTAGACAGGGTATAACAGACTGAGCAAGCATATGTAGAGTCTTGGACAGGGTATAACAGACTGAGCAAGCATATGTAGAGTCTTGGACAGGGTATAACAGACTGAGCAAGCATATGTAGTCTTGGACAGGGCATACCAGACTGAGCAAGCATATGTAGAGTCTTGGACAGGGTATAACAGACTGAGCAAGCATATGTAGAGTCTTAGACAGGGCATAACAGACTTAGCAATCATATTTAGGGTCTTTGACAGGGCATAGCAGACTGAGCAAGCATATGTAGAGTCTTAGACAGGGCATAACAGACTTAGCAATCATATTTAGGGTCTTTGACAGGGCATAGCAGACTGAGCAAGCATATGTAGTCTTGGACAGGGTATAACAGACTGAGCAAGCATATGTAGAGTCTTGGACAGGGTATAACAGACTGAGCAAGCATATTTAGGGTCTTTGACAGGGCATAACAGACTGAGCAAGCATATGTAGAGTCTTGGACAGGGTATAACAGACTGAGCAAGCATATGTAGGTCTTAGACAGGGTATAACAGACTGAGCTAGCCTGAGTGACTTACCACTGTGGGCTTCTGGGCAGTGTGATCAAACTTTAGATGTTCTCCGGGATGTTCCCCAGTAAAGCTAGCTGAGAAGGGAATATTGACCTAGTGAGATGACACTGCACTCAATGCTGTATGGAAGTGAAGAGGAGCTGCATATAACTGTTGACTGCATCAGTGTAAACATGAAATAACAGATGCAAGAAGAAGAATTTACCAGAATATGGAAGGACAAAATACAAATAAGTAGTCATAAGCAACCAAAAGACTGCCAAAATTACTAAACAAGGCCGAGATTTGATAAAAAATTACTTGGACACATAAAAAGTATATATATTCTGTGTGGAAGGGCTTGCATCACTTCATAAGATGTGGATTAGTAGCATAGCATGGATTTTCTGCGCAAGGCATGCATGTGTGCATGGCAGTGAACAGGCTGACAGATTGGCTGCGGCTGCTCCTGTGGGCAGCTCTGAAGTGATAACATACGTCTTTGGCTCATGCAGAGCTAGATCAATTCATGGTGATGACTGACTGGAATTTTGCAAAGAAGAGAATTATGGTATGCTTTCCCCCTGATCCTGCAGTTGTGAATCAGACATCTAGCTCTCCTGAATAAGGGCAAACATCTTGGGGGACCTGTGTGCACTTTATAGATGTTAAAAACCCTTGAATGTTGGAAATCAAAAAGAGTAGGCAGAGTTAGATGCTGCCTGAGCTAAATTTGACAATTATAAAGCCTAGCCTCACATGAATAATTCTAGCTTGTGTGATTCTGATACACACACATTTATATCTTTACCAGTGCTAAAGAGTTTGTGCATTGTCCTGATGTTCTCCTTGTGTGATCTTTTGGAGAGACTGAAGCATTTAAGGAGATAGCACTGTGCAATTCAAGTTATCTTTGACCAAAAGCATAAAAAACACCTCCTAAAACATCTGCTATCCATTATTGTCCCCCAGCAGTCTGGATTTCATAAATCATATTTGTGATGTTCCCCATTCTTTAGCTTTGGTCATCAGTGTAGCACCGGCGAGGATCCTGATATAAGATCCATAAGTTATTATAAGACCATAGTTAACGTACACTTCAGTGGAGGTCAGCATGGCTGAATAGATAAGAGCGCTCATTCTTTAACTTCCGGTGTCCAGGTGCTGAGGTTGTGGGTTCAATCCCCTACACCAGTCCATCCATCCATCATGTGCCATGCTGGTAAGCGTGGGCGGTCATGATTCGCCATTGTCACTCGATCACCAGAGTCACGGATCAGCTCACTGTTCTTGTCTCGACCATGCCATGTCTTGTCCTTGATTTGGGGACGTAAATTACAAGTACCTCAGAAGTCAGAGTGGGTTCACCTGATGCGAGGGGCACTGGTAATAGGGAAATCTAATTCACACTCAAAAATCAGTCCAGTGTACTAGAAGTAGTAGCACGAATGTGGACTAAGCTTGACTTCAAAGAGAGCAAAAGCCACACACACACACACAAAATAAAACTTCAGTTGCTATACTGCTACAGGAGTATATCTATGGACATTGTTTTATCCACAGTATGGCTTCAATTTGGTCATAGCTCACAAAGATGCCATTAACTGTATTGCACTCAGTCTCAATCACAAAAGTTTACGGTAAATATGTTCTTGTAGAGTTTGTCTTTGTCTTATTATCCTTGTCTGCCATCTAATTCTACTGTATATCATTGATTTCTTTGTTGCTCTGTTTTGTCTCAGTGTTACCTCGTCTATCTCCTTGCCTTGTCCTTAATTCTATTTTTCTGTTGCAGAGTAGGATCTGTCAGTAGTGTATTATTGTATATTAGAATGTATTAAAATGCAGCACACTACCAGACTGACCTTTACTGTGGCTGAGTCTTAGAAGAAATATATAATGATTAAACATTTACAGTCCTAATTCTTAATTATGACACACAGTATTCGTCATAGCCTGCATATTATCAGTCTTTCCTTAGTTACTTCACATCTGTGCCAATACCATCTAGTAATTAAATCAAGAGCCATTGTAGTCTATGTTGATGTGAGGTTAGCCAAAAACTGCCGACATTCTTATCAGAAAAGGACTCAAAAAGCTGCAGAGATGTGTGTGTTTTTTTTAGAAAAATGACGAGAAGACCATCAACAGATCGCAATGAAGCAAAAAGTATAATGAAAATATCTTGAAAGAACTTACAAAGAGAACTGGTTACTTGCATCAGAAAAAGACAATCCACATACTTTGGGTACATTTATGAAAATGGACAGCTGAAATTTGTCATGAAAATGGGAGAGTTGGATGGAAAAAGAGACAAGGGAAGACCAAGAGGGAAGATTCTGGGGGAGCATCTGTGTTAGAAATGATTGCCATTACATGAGATAGAAGGCTGTGGACATATGGCTTTATGTAAAACTCCCTTTGTTTCTCGCATTTATTAAGCTAATAATAAATAATAATAATAATAATAATTAATAATCTTGTCATATGCAGTTCTAGAATTTATCTCTTATTACATCTTTCATCTGCTATTATCAAGGTGTCCAGATGATTCAACTTAATGACTTGCTTGCAGATCACACCATTGGTTATGCTGTTGCATTCTGGAGCACATCTTCTCTTTGTGATTACAATAGCGTTTGTTCTTATACTGTTTGGATTAAGGCCTTTGTCTTCAACTTTCTCTTGGAATTTTATATATCTGTCATTTTCCCTTAGAGAATTGGGTTGGATTATTATATAACTAAGACCATTGGAGGAAATATTACCAACTAAGGCCTAATTTAAGTGCTGTGCTGTATTATGACCTGGTTACATCCTAATATCCCTCAATGCAGAAGTAAAGTTCTAATGCAAGTCTTGTACACAGAGTCAAAACTCAGTCTTTCAACCAACCAACTAATGAAACCAATCAACCAATGAAACCAACCAACCAATCAACTAATGAAACCAACCAACCAATCAACCAACCAGCCAGCCAGTCAGCCAGCCAACCACCTAACTAACCAACCAACAATATCTATCACTTCCTGCAAATGCATTTCATTTTCTGCAGTCAGAGCATTATCATCATATTTTTATTCTGTTACTAGCTGACCCGGCCTGGCTTCGCCCAGTCCCTGGTGGGGAGCATCTCATTTAATTCATATAAGTAGTCATATAAGTTCTCGTTCCCGTTACCGACTGTCTGTCTGTCTGTCTGTCTGTCTGTCTGTCTGTCTGTCTGTCTGTCTGTCTGTCTGTCTGTCTGTCTGTCTGTCTGTCTGTCTGTCTGTCTGTCTGTCTTTCTGTCTGTCTTTCTGTCTGTCTGTCTGTCTGACCCGGCCCGGCATCGCCCAACTCCTGGTGTGGAGCATCTCATTTAATTCATATAAGTAGTCATATAAGCTCCCGTTCCCGTTCCCGACTATCTATCTGTCTGTCTATATGTCTGTCTGTCTGTCTGATCCGGCCCGGCTTCGCCCAGCCCCTGATGGCGAGCATCTCATTTAATTCATATAAGTAGTCATATAAGTTCCCGTTCCCGACTGTCTGTCTGTCTGTCTGTCTGTCTGTCTGTCTGTCTGTCTGTCTGTCTGTCTGTCTGTCTGTCTGTCTGTCTGTCTGTCTGTCCGTCCCTCCCTCTCTGTCTGTCTGTCTGTCTGCCTGTCTGTCTAATCATTTATTGTTTGCAGTTAGAACAACCTTACATAAACGAAGACCAACTTACAAAAAGCATTAGAAAGAGCACTTGAAAGATCTTTACATCTTCCCCCAACAATTAACTTGGGTAAATGGAGCGGCGGCAGCAGCATCAGCAGAAGAAGGAAAAGGAGGAGTAGGAGCTGGGAGGAGGAAGAGGGAGGTGGAGGAGGGAGGAGTAGGAGGGAGGAAGAGATAGGCGGAGAGAGGAGGAGGAGGGAAGAGGAGGAAGGAGGAGGAGGAGGGATTAGGAGGAGGAGAGAGGAGGAGGAGGGAGTAGGGAGGAATAGGAGAGAGGAGGAGGGAGGAGGAAGGATGAGGAGGCAGGAGGAGGAAGAGGGAGGGGGAGGAGGAAGGAGAAGGAGGAGGAGGGAGAAGGAGGGAGGAGAAGAACACAGGGGGAGGAGGAGGAGAGAGGAGGCGGAGGGAGGAGGTGGAGGGAGGAGGAAGAGGGAGGAGAGGGAGGGGAAGGATGGGGAGGTGATGGAAAACTTTGAAAATGCCTTAAAGATTGTATCATTATTTATTATAACTCATATGCCGGTACATAACTATAGACACAGAGTTTATAAATCTTTGAAAACGATGCAACAATATGACTAAGTTATACAGAAAAGTTATTAAAAGTTATGCCCCTTGACATAACTTTTACAGAGTTAAGTCCCCTTGCTGTATAGACATTATAATGGAAAATTAAATAATATTCAGTAAGCAGCCGATTTCACACTAAAAAAATATCACAGTTGGCTGCGATGGAATGAAAGGAAGACGTGTAGAAAATTTCATCTCAATCGGATGGGACGTTCGTGAACGCATAAAGGACATACGGACGGAGATTGCCTTTTATATATAAGATATAGTTGTATTATTTGTTTTGGTGAGAATAATACAACCTACAACCATATGTGTGTCTATATTTGACTTGGAAATATGAATCTGAATAAAAAAGTAATTCTTACTGTTTTGATATTGTGACAGAACCAAGGCTTTAGTTTTGGAATTATTAGCAGCAGTGTGTTTAGTGAGCGGAGGACATGATATTATTCTTTCAGCATTTGACAATTTTAAAGAAGTGAGTATGAGATTTCATGTTTTCGTATATTTTTTAGTTTCTTGTCAATCATTTTGTTATTAAATTTCATGGATATCATCATCATCATCATCATCATCATCATCATCATCATCATCATCATCATCATCATCATCATCATCATCATCATCATCATCATCATCACCATCATCATCATCATCATCATCACCATCATCATCATCATCATCATCATCATCATCAATTTGTCTTGCAAGTTGGTGTTGGCCACTCTCTGCCATATTTTAAAGTCCTGACCAGCAACAGAATATATCTTCTTATTTTATTTGTCTGAAATTGACTATCTATATCTGCAGTGTTGTTTCTTGCATAAACTTCATTGATTTTTTTTAGTTCACTCAGTGGTCTATAAAGTTTATGTTCCACTGTTGTTTCTCTGGGCCAGAAGGTTTGCTTAATCATGTCGTATCCTGTGCACACCTCGACGATGTAGTCTGCTGTCTGTGGTGTATCAAATCGTATGCTGATATTTTCTTATGCCATGATGATCGAGTGAGATGGCAGAACATGACCGCCCACGCTTACCGGCATGGCACATGATGGGATGGATGGGATGAAAGTCTGTCCAGAAACTCTCTCTTTGTCATTTGTCTGTGTGTCAATCCAGCTTTTAAATATGTTCCATGCTTTTTTATTATGTAGATGTGGCGCAAAGATGTTGATAGCCTCTTTCTGATCTTGTCACAAGTTGTCACCATTATAAAATAACTATTTTATGAAATTCTGCATTTATTTAACTTATATATTAGAATCTCTCTAACTTCATGCTGTTATCTCACATTTACTGGCCAACAGTGCACTCTTTCCTCATTCTACCATGTCTAGATGAAATCATTAATGATGTTAATGGAATAACTCTCTTGTGAAAATTTAAGAATAACATAATGGGCCAAAGTCAACTCTTATAGTTTTAAGCATGTTATTGATTATATGTTTTATTAATTTAAACACCCCGAAGTCGGAGTTGATTCGGCTGATGGTGAGGGACACTCTTAATAAGGAAAGCTAATCCACATGCAAAATTCAGTCCATCACTACTAGAAATAATGTGTATGGACTATCCTTGAGTTCAAAGCGAGCGAATGCAAAAAAAAAAAAAAGAAAAAAAAGAAATTAATTTAAACTACATATTTATTTGAAGGTTGATAAAGAAATTCAAGGACAATACAGAGTGACTGTGAAAAATAGGTATACTGCAATAGCTAAAATATTGAACACATCACCCTTCAGAATGTCAATCTCCCCCCCCCCCCCCTTATTTTTTCATATTTCCCCTATAAATCCCCCCCCCCCCCCCCACACACACACACACACTCACTCACCACACACACTCACTCACTCACTCACTCACTCACTCACTCACTCACTCTCTCTCTCTCTCTCACTCACTCACTCACTCTCTCTCTCTCTCTCTCTCTCTACAGAGAGAGAGAGAGAGTCAGATAGACAGACAGACATATAGACAATACATTAAAAAATGGACGCAAAATTTAATAACACATACTAGAACAAGTCTAGATGTGCACATAAAACGTGATTTGCGAGTCTACTTATAAAACAAATTTCAGAAGGGTGAGAAGTACAGAACTGTAAAGTGTGGAGGGAAAAACAATATCAATTAATACCGGTTGAGAACCACTGGTCTATACAAATATGGGAATAGTGCCATAGACCCAGTATGCTACGAGGCATGCAAAAGAGCCCTTTTGTTTACTCGTTATCATATACCCAGCATGCAACAATTCCATGGGAATGGGCTCCTTGGCCATTAGAAATAGATATGGCATAGCGGATCAATTGCCTAGCATCTCAGACAAGGGCAAATAACTAGGAAGACTCGTGTACATTTTATGCACACTAAAAATCCTTTGGTCATTGGCATTAGAAAAGAGTAGGTTGAATATGTTAAAATATAAGACTAGAAAACTAACCCACCAAAGACTATAGCATGGAAGATTCTGGTAAATAGAGGCCCTTTTTAAACTCATTAAGGTGCATTGGGCTTATGGTGCTATACCCATATTTTTATTGACCAATAGATACTTAGGGGGTCATGTGGTCACTGTCACGATAGTTGCATTTACTTTCTGGTACCGATTTTCAATCAATCAATCAATCAATCAATCAATCAGGTGCCATCTCCACAAGGAAGATTGGCTGCAATGGATCTCCAACAGTCTGTCTGTCTCTCGCCCCTGACTGTACATTCTATCAAGCTGATGTTCGTCCATGTCTTGATGTTACCTTCCCACTTGTATCGTTGTCTACCTCTTGCTTGCTTGCCCTCAACCTTGCCTTCCAGTATGGTTTTTATAAGATTATCATGTCTTTTAACGTGGCCGAAATATTTCACTTGCCTCCCACTTTATTTCTTTCATCAACTCTCTCTTCATTCCCAGTTTTTCTAGAACCTCTGCATTTGATTGTTTTTGTTTTGTTACCAATTTTAGGCTGGGCCAAACCTGGGAGCCCAGGTCAACTTAAAAAAATTATATTTTGTTTGATGTGGATCAAACCCATGAGCTCTTGGCCATCAGGCAAGTGTCTAGCCACTATGCCACCATGACTCCCAAGATTGTGGTGAGTACCACTTATTTTGTGCACTGAAATTCTCCTTGTGGGACCCCTGGGAGGAGGTTAGAGGGCACATGAAGATAGCCATGTTCAGCGAAAGTGATCCTTGACTAACCATACCATTATCACATTATGTTTATCTGCTTGCAGGTATGTGGTGAATGGCATAGGTTTGAAACGCTCATGGACTATTTTAAAAATTACGAAGAATTCCACATAGATTTTATGGTAAGTATTTTGCATGCAGTCTGTGGATGTTATTACTGAAATGGAAAATGAAATTACTCTGGGGTGCATATCTAGGTGTGAGCAGTAACACTGTACAAACTTAGTTTATTGGCAAGCTACCTTTATTTGCTACAGTGTGTTCTAGTTCCTGTCAGTAATATGGATAAATAATCTAATCTTTGATATTATATTCTTAACTATCTTTGTTTTAAAAGAAAATCATGTTTTGTATGTCTTCTTCACTGTCATTTATGTCCATCAATTCTATACCTTGAAGCTGATTCATTCTTCCCCGTCTTATTTTGTGTCCTCATATTTAACACACTTTATTTCTGTTTTAGGGTTCCCAATTGTATTGATATTCATTACTGTTGGATGGTTTCACATTAAATTCTGCCTTTCAAAAATGAATGTCAGTGCTGAATATTTTTATTAGATACTTGATGAAGTCTGTTTTACATTATAAGTAAAAGTATGTTATATGTGGCAAAGCATGTTTCTTTAACATTCAATACATATCTTTTGATTTATAGAGATCCTGTGTATATATTTTATGACAGATAACAATATGTGTATTGTTTGTATTTATAATCGTTTTATGTACAGTAAAAAAGAAGAGGATTGGGACTTTTAAACTATAAAATATGAGGGGAAGTCAATAAGTAAGTCATAAATGGCTGTTAAAAAATAACTAAATATTATAACAACTTGAAACAAGTTTATTTTTATATATGCATTGTTCCTTTATTTCTCAACATAATTTCCGCCAACATTGATGCACTTATCAAATCGTTTTATCAGTCCTCCCAAACCGGCTGCATAGAACTGCGTGCTCTGTTTTCTAAACCACGTTTTCACGTCACATTCAACTTCGGCGTCATTTGTTTCCTTGAGAAAATTTTTCTACCCAGCTACGCACCGCTTTACAGGACAAACATTTGTCAGCATAAACAGGAAGCATTTCCTTATGACTGTCCTTTGCATGCAGTCCTTTTCCCCAGCAAAAAATGCACAACAGCACATTTCGCTTTGGTTGTACACTCCGTAAGTACAGTTGCCATTTTGTTTATGTGCTGCGCATGCAATGAGACACATAGTGCCACCTGATGAATGGGAATATAAAGTTAAATGTTGCTGTCACCTAATGACACCTGTAGAAAACACCAACTACATTTACCTGCCATCCAACAGAACTGTGTGACTTACTTATTGACTCAGCCCTTGTAACGGAAACAATTAAATGGACCAAGAAGAAGGGAAAAAAATATTACATGTCCCCTTGATTTCATGAGTAGTGGGATTGAATACCCAGCCTTCTCAGATAAGGGTGAACAAATATTAAAAACACCATGACAATTGGAAATCACAAAGCGTAGGCTGTAAGGCCGCTGCACTGGCAAAATTGTTCAGGCAACCAAAACTACCCATGGGTAGTTTGAGCCTGTTACCTTGAATGGAGTCTGTCTACAGGAAGTAAGCTTTGCATAAATTCATTTCCAAGTCAGACACACTGACCTCTGAGATGTATAACTAGGTGTGATGCATTTCCATTGAAAGAGGAATGAAAAAGAAGAAGAAGAAGACTCAAATGGCTATAAAGAGAATGACTGACATTGACGTGACATGATCAGACAATTTCAACACCAGTCTTTAAACTGACTGATGGTGATGTTGATAGACTACCCAATTTGTGTACATTCGGTGTTGTTTTAAAAATGTGCAACTTTTCTGAATAATCATCTAACTGCTTTCTCCTCACGGCTTACAGGCTGCATGTATGCAGTTTATCAACATTGTGGTGCACTCAGTAGAAAATATGAACTTCCGGGTCCATCTTCAGTATGAGTTCACAAATATTGGTCTGGATGAATATTTAGAAGTAAGAATTTTATTTTCTATGTGTTGAGTGGTCAGTAATGTTGTATCTTAAATGTAGTGATGTGTTTATATACATGTTGACTTCTGTGTATTTCAGTGTTAATTAGAATATTGTCATTTGTATGTGCGTTTATTTGAATTTGTTGTATATTTGTGTCCCATATTCTTTACAATTTTGCCTTCATCATGTACGAGTTTTCATTAGATCATTGCCTTTTTAAAATGTGTAACTGAAATATTTTAAATATGTTCAAATGTTCAGTAGAACATTGTCTCAGTGTGATTTGTGGATTAGTCATTAAGTGTACATTCTTGTATATTATGGAAAGAGTTGTGTGTGTGTGTGCGTGCGCACATGCACTCGCAGACTTGCCTGCTTGTTTTTTTTGTTGTTGTTTGTTTTTAAAACCCAAATGTTATGGAAAAATTCTTAAAATATCATGGACTAAGAAGAAGAAAAATGCTGAAATTTTATTAAACCTGAATTTCGAAGAAATATGGCTCATGACTAGAATCATGTCTTGAAACCTAAAATACTTAGGTCATAGTAAAGGTCACAGTGGCTAGAAGAGGCAGGGGTCAGCCAGCACAGAGATGGATACAGGACATTGTTGACACCTAGGGCATGAGGGTGCATGAGGCTGGAGAAACAGCCAGAAATAGAGAGGCTTTTTGGCAAACCACAATGAGAGTGTTCTTATGTATAGGACCTTCTACTAGAGAGAATGTGTGTATGTGGGTGCAGGAATTCGAGAGAGAGAGAGAGAGAGAGAGAGATTATGGATTTACATCTTTTATAATTTTTTGTAATTCCATTTGTCTGTCAGAAACTACGCAACACTGAGAGTGATCACCTGGCAGTTCAAGTCCATGCATACGTGGACAATGTTATCGACGTTGCCCAGTTGTTAGAAGACTCAGAAACAAAAACTGATGCATTGGAAAGAGTGACAGAACTGGAGGACGAGCTTTCACAAGTCACTGACAGATTGGCAGAAGTGGAGGAGGAAGCAATGACCAAAACAGGTGCTTATAAAACAGTTCAAATGTCTACACACAAAATGTTTAGTGGTATTAATAGTGCACTTGCCTGGCCAGACTTTTGTTTGGGTTGAATCCCCAGCAGATGTACGATTACTATTTTTGACCCATGTGGCTCTGGGATCAAACCCAGCAGATGTAGGATTACTATTTCTGACCAGTGTGACTCTGGGATCAACTGAGCCAAATAAAAATGGGTACCAGACAGTTTTCAGAATTTTTTGGAAATTGTCTGGGAATGAGACAGATGAGGAAGGGAACTGGTCCTCCTATCTCTTATTCAGTGGCTTAGAATATGGGACGGGTAACATTTCACACTCCAGCGCCAGTCTTTGCTAAGGAACTAACTTTATATTTTTATTCACAAAATATGCACTGATTTTTAACTTCTTCTGTCCCAGGAATTTGTTTCGTTAAACTACTTAGTGAAATGACTCTTCTGCCCTTGTTAATTGTTATATTAACTCATGCTTTCTCAGTTGCTTTGTCTAAAAAAAAGAATACTGCTATGGGTCTATGATGTGTTGGGATCATCATATTTTATACGCCTGAATGAATGGAGGAATGGGCGGCCAGCTTATCCATTTCTTTGTGAACAGCAAGTGCAGGCCTCAAAACCTTGTGCAACCATGCTCATTTCATTATCAGCATGACCCTCTAACGATTACACCAATGTAACCGCTACCTTCTGTCTCTGATGGTTATATCTAATCTCTTTCTGAGCATTTTAAAGTTATCATTGGCTGGGACATAGTGTTAACACACTGTAACAGAACAAATAGCCATTACTCTAACAGGTAGGAGCGAAGGTCATGCAGTGGCTAGCACACTGGCTTGCTGGCCATGTGCTTAGGTCTGAATTCCCATCGAGGCAGATTTATTCAAAATTACGGGTATCCAAATACGGGTACCAGGAAATGTCCCGTTAAGTAAAGGCAGATAACCTGGTATTGACCATATAACCCGCTGAGTGTTGACTGCTAGTTCCAGATACCCAGAATGCCTCAGGGTGTGCTATAGGGTTATCTACTGTATTTTTACCTACCTTGTAAATGTCATGGCAGGGCAGACCAGGCTCTAAGCCTTGGTTGGCAACTGGTCTAGGATTAAAGCTCCGACAGGCAGACAGTTAAAGCATGACTTTGATGAATCGGCAGCTTCTGCAGCTTGTCTTGTTCCAGATGTAGTGGTGTTACCTTTCCTCTGGAGTAAACTAGACAGTCCAAGAGAGGGATCATGCTGTATGGGCAACACATGGTCTCTACAATTCAGCCCAGGTTTTATGCTATGGAGAGGTGTAATTACATCCCTTGTTCCCATTGTAGTTATTATGTATTTTTCTAAGCAAAATGTAACAAATTATCATCTATCAAGACGGCAACGTGCCAATACCTACCTTGCAAAAGAATATTTTATGTGTTTAATTAAGATTTTGTTATGTGTTTATTGGCATGTAGTCCTTCTTAATTAACTGTTTTAGAGCAGGTCAGCATGGTCGAATGGGTAAGAATGTTTGTTCTTAAACATCCGGTGTGCTGATGCTGAGGTTGGGGCTCAGCCCCATATACTGGACAGCTGGACTGAAATGTTGACCTGTCATTCTTGACTTGGGGATGTAAATTACGAGTACCTCTGAAGTCGGAGTGCGTTTCCCTGCTGGCGAGGGACACTGTTATTAGGGAAAGCTAATCCACACACTAAATCCAGTCCGTCACTACTATAAATAGTGTGTATGGACTACACTAGAGTTCAAAGCGAGTGAGTGCAAAAAAAAACAAAAAAACACTGTTTTAGATTTGCATAGCAGACGATCTGAGATATAGCCTTTCATTTTTAACTTCGTTCTAATCATTCTGATTTTCAGTGGAATTAGAAAAACAATTATCAGAAGCAAATAGTGAGCTTGAAGACTTGCGGGTGAGTTTATTAACGTTAATAGTTGAACTCTTGTACCAGCAATCTGTTGTCATTATCATCATCATCATCATCATCGTCATCATCATCATCATCATTATCATCAAGTGCCATGCAGGCTGGGCATAGGCGTTCATGACTCTCCACAGATCTTGGTCTTTGGTTTTCTGAATCAACTCTGCCGATGATATTCTTCCATGCCACCGTCTCAATCCATCCAGCATAATTTCTCCAGGTCTGCCTCTGACTCTCTTCCCCTCGATCTGTCTCTTTATCAAACTAATGTATCAGCACCTGACATTTCTATATATTTTTATCAGCAGCAATTTTACCTGCTGGAGCCATGGTAACATAGTGGCTAGATGTTCAGTAACTAGCATGGTTGTCAAATTT